>WAAF01006032.1:88626-184205 GCA_013400475.1 Tricholaema leucomelas
TGAGAGAGTCATTGGACACTGGAATGGGCTGCCCAGGGAGGTGGTGGAGTCGCCGTCCCTGGAGCTGTTCAAGGCAGGATTGGACGTGGCACTTGGTGCCATGGTCTAGCCTTGAGCTCTGTGGTGAAGGGTTGGACTTGATGATCTATGAGGTCTCTTCCAACCCTGATGATACTATGATATGATATGATATGATATGATATGATATGGTTTAGTGAAGGTAGAGGTAAACCACTTCATCTCTTGGATTTTCTTTTCCTAAGCAGTGGTTACTTGTCATCAAAATGGAGACAAAACTGGTAACAAAATTGCTAGTGAAAACTCTCAAAATGCTCCACTAACCCCAAACTTCACTATAGAGATCTTCCTTTGAAGAGTTTGATCACTGAGGACCAGTACTTGGGAGCACAGCTCTCATGATGCTGGGTTTGTGTGGTGTAAAGATGGTCACAGCAAATACTTGAGCAAGAACAGATGTGATCATAGATTCAGAATTGCCAAATGACTCAGTGGCAGCAGTGAAACTACAAACTGCATCCCAACATCAACTCCTGGAAATAATCCTTCCTTTACCAGTGCTGAGCTAGGGATTAGTGCTGTGTTATGCCAATAAAATCATTGTTATGCTGAAGGGCTTTAAAAGCTCCAGTTGAA
The DNA here is from genome assembly GCA_013400475.1 of Tricholaema leucomelas. Lineage (NCBI taxonomy): Eukaryota > Metazoa > Chordata > Aves > Piciformes > Lybiidae > Tricholaema lacrymosa > Tricholaema leucomelas. Next base: position 89,281 of record WAAF01006032.1, read on the forward strand.
AGGCTACAGAATCTCCTCTGTCCTATTCTGGCAGAACCTAAATGTCATTTTAAGGTGCTGGGTTGCTTTATAACCTCCCCCACCTTTTAACAGTGGGTGGTGTTTGAAATAATAGCAGTGATTTCAGCCAGGGAAATGCAGGCTGACTGGCATCCCAGATCTCAGAGGAGTGCCTGAGCTGTGTTTCCTTTTCAACTTGGATGTGGGAAACCAGGAGAATCGGATTCTGATCCGAGCTGTCAGTTCTGACGTTACAGCTGTCTCCTTTATGCAGGGCCATGAATGCATTCTAAGAGTTGTGTGAAGCCCTGCTATGAAATTCCAGTGTGTCAGTGTCTGGAGCAAGAGCAAAGGTTGCAGTTGGATGAAGATGATGTAACAGCATAAGAATAACACCACCGTTAGCTGGGAAATTGAGTTTGCTGTTGCCATTCTGGAGCCAGGCTTTTGTCTGGCACAGAAGGGTCATAGAATCATAGAATGGTTTAGGTTGGAAGGGACCTCAAGGATCATCCAGCTCCAACCCCCTGCCATAGGCAGGGACACCTCCCACTAGAGCAGGCTGCTCAAGGCCTCATCCAGCCTGGCCTTAAACGCCTCCAGGGAGGAAGCAATTCAGTGGCATTCAGGCTGCAGTTCCACCTCCACCAGTGCCTGCCAGCTCAGCTGCCTGCAGCACGCCCTGCCCCTGCTCTTCATCTTCCCAGCTGGTGGCTGCAGGCTCTTAGCTCAGCCAGTCCTGCAGCTGCACAGTGAGCTGCCCCAGAGATTGGTCTGGCAAAGGCACTGCTGCTCTTTTTGCCTTTTGATTGTGTTTGGATTTTTCTTTCTTTCCCTTTCTGGATTGTTCTTTGGTTTGGTTTTTGGTAGGTTTTGGTAGAGGTTTTTGGTGCTTTGCTTTGTTGTTTGTTTCTTTTTTTTTTCCTTTTCTCTGTTTTTCTTTCTTTTTTTATTAATGTTTTTCCTTCTTTGATGTTTTTTTTCTCCTGTGATGTTTTTTCATCTCCAGGCAGCCTGTTCCAGTGTTTCGCCATCGTCATTGTGCAGAACCTCCCTCTGATGGCCAAACTAAATCTCCCCTGCTCCAGTTGCAAACCACTGCCCCTCATCCTATCACTGCAAGCCCTTCTAAACAGCTCCTCCCCACTCTTCCTGTAGGTCCCTTTCAGATATTGAAATGTAGCTCTAAAGTCTCTCTGGAGCCTTCTCCTCCAGACTATCAGCCCCAGTTCTTCCAGCCTGTCCTCCTATGTCAGCAGGCTACACTCGATGTGTTGGTGTCAGCCATGAGTGTGGCTTCTTGTGAGTTCTTGTATTCCTTACATCTCCATATCTGTTCACTCAACTAACCAGCACCAGTTGATTTTTTTGCTAGGGGTTTAGGGCCTAACTTTGCAAGTTGGACTGCATTTTTGTGTTCCCAGAGGTTGAATTGTCTCTGATTTTCCTGTAAATCCTTGCAGGTCTCGGTGGATGGTCGCTATGTCTTGATGTCAATCCGAGAGGGGTGTCACCCAGTGAACAGGCTGTGGTACTGTGATCTTCAGGCAGAGCCTCAGGGCATCACAGGTATGTGTTTTGCTGGCTTTGCTTCATCTAAAGCCAATCTAAGACTTGAAATTAAAAGGGCTGTGGCTAGTAGGTTGAGAGAGGTTCTCCTGCTCCTCCGCTCTGCTCTGCTGAGGCCACATCTGGAGTACTGTGTCCAGTTCTGGTCCCCCCAGTTCAAGAGGGACATAGAACTGCTTGGGAAAGTCCAGCACAGAGCCACAAAGATGCTGAAGGGAATGGAACAGCTCTGTTAGGAGGAGAGCCTGAGGGATTGTGCTGCTGGGAGAGGAGGAGACTGTGAGGTGACCTCATCAGTGGTTATAAAGCTGTAAAGGTGAGTGCCAGGAGGCTGGAGCCAGGCTCTGCTGGATGATACCCAGTGCCAGGACAAGGGGCAATGGGTGGAAGCTGAGGCAGAGGAAGTTTCATGGAAACATGAGGAGGAATTTTTTCCCTGTTGGGGTGACAGAACCCTGGAACAGGCTGCCCAAGGAGGTTGTGGAGTCTCCCTCTCTGGAGATATTCAAAACCTGCCTGGATGTGTTGCTGTGTGATCTGGTCTAGCAGCTCCTGCTCTGGCAGTGGGGTTGGACTGGATGAGCTTTGGAGGTCCATTCCAGCCCTGACACTCTGTGATTCTGTGAAATTGTTGATGTGGAATATAGAGATCTAAATCTGTGCAGTGTTTAACTACCTGTGTTGTTTGTCTTGCAGAGGCCCTGCTTCTGCTAGCATTCCATTTTCTCTTGTGTATCAGTAGCTGGAAGACTCCAGCTTTAGTTCTGTAGTGTTTAAAAGTTCACAGGGGAAAAACTGAGATATTATAAACAGCCTTACCAGTGTGTATTCCATCTCTTTCTGCATTTATAGTGTTTTATGTGTTTAATGGATTTTTACATTACAAAATTTAATTTCTCTCAAGTGCTGATCTCCCATTTTTGACAAAAAATGTGCCAGGCTTAGAGGTATTTTTTTTTCCCTCCATAAAAAAATAGGAAATGAAAAAGAAATCTCTATTAATTTAGTAACACAAGTTTGCTTTTTGCCATTATTGTTATTGCAAGAGAAATACCTACTTGTATCTCAAATACTGATTCATTCAGTGCTCCTTCCTTACCTTCTAGTTGAATTAGCCTCTGGCTTTTGTGTGTTTAGCTTTTCAAGGGAGGTTGTTCTTCCCCTGTGCTCAGCACTGCTCAGGCCACACCTTGAGTGCTGTGTCCAGTGCTGAGCTCCTCAATTCAAGAGAGATGTTGAGGTGCTGGAAGGTGTCCAGAGAAAGGCAGCAAGGCTGGGGAGGGGCCTGGAGCACAGCCCTGAGAGGAGAGGCTGAGGGAGCTGGGGGTGTGCAGCCTGCAGAAGAGGAGGCTCAGGGCAGACCTCATTGCTGTCTACAACTACCTGAAGGGAGGCTGTAGCCAGGTGGGGTTGGGCTCTTCTGCCAGGCAAGCAGCAACAGAAGAAGGGGACACAGTCTCAAGCTGTGCCAGGGCAGGTCTAGGCTGGATGTTAGGAGGAAGTTGTTGTCAGAGAGAGTGATTGGCATTGGAATGGGCTGCCCAGGGAGGGGTTGGAGTCACCATCCCTGGAGGTGTTGAAGCCAAGCCTGGCTGGGGCACTTAGTGCCATGGTCTGGTTGACTGGATAGGGCTGGGTGCTAGGTTGGACTGGCTGAGCTTGGAGGTCTCTTCCAACCTGCTTGATTCTATGATACAACCTCAATGTTATGAGCTCAAATAGGATGTTTTGCTCCATATGGCTGTCATGGGTGGTGTTCTGATCAAAGGGTTTATACTTCTAGAATATTGGATTGTTGAAATCTGTGATTCTTTGCCTAGAACACAACTCAACTCTTGTTGATTCTGTGGCAGCTGTCTTCAAAAAGTTGAAAAACCCAGAATCATGTCCTTGTTAGCAGGTTTTTACTGCTTTTGTGCCTGGGAACAACTTTGTTCTTCTCTTTTCTTGAGAAATGAGATGGTTTCTTCTTGATTAGATTGTCAGCCTTGACTATTTATTCTTTTCAGTGTGTGGTTTGGTGCAGGGAAGAGGGGATTTACTCATGAATCCATTGGTCTGCAACAAGAAATAAATGGAAGCTCTTTAATCAGGCTTGGCTATGAACTTAAACCAGCGTGACATGGTCAATTGGTCTTGTTGAAGTTGTTCTTACTACTGTTGACCTTTATTTTGTGGTATGGTAGCAGCTAGGAAGCCTAATAAAAAAACCAGAATCCTCTTGTGAGCAGCACAGAGCTGGTTTGTGAGTCACTGTCTCAGAGCTCTGGGCAGAGCTCCACTTTCCTCTGCCTGGGGGAGCTGAAGCATGAAAAGGGAGGAAAAGAGCAGGTGGGGAGTGAGGAGCAGAGTAAAATTGGTTTGTTTTCTGAGCTCTGGTCAGGTGGAAACTGTGAAATAGAATAGAGTAGAATCAACCAGGTTGGAAGAGACCTCCGAGCTCATCCAGTCCAACCTAGCACCCAGCCCGAGACAGTCAACCAGACCATGGCACTAAGTGCCCCAGCCAGGCTTTTCTTGAACACCTCCAGGGACGGTGACTCCACCACCTCCCTGGGCAGCCCATTCCAATGCCAATCACTCTCTCTGCCAACAACTTCCTCCTAACATCCAACCTAGACCTGCCCTGGCACAGCTTGAGACTGTGTCCCCTTGTTCTGGTGCTGGGTGCCTGGCAGAAGAGACCAACCCCACCTGGCTACAGCCTCCCTTCAGGGAGCTGCAGACAGCAATGAGCTCTGCCCTGAGCCTCCTCTTCTGCAGGCTGCACACCCCCAGCTCCCTCAGCCTCTCCTCACAGGGCTGTGCTCCAGGCCCCTCCCCAGCCTTGCTGCCCTTCTCTGGACACCTTCCAGCACCTCAACATCTCTCTTGAATTGAGAAATGCTGCTGTGACTTCTGGAATGCACAAAATCAAGAGGGATGGCCGCATGGGTTGCTGTATTGCAACTGTGCTGACTGCAAGCTAGACATGAGTTTGAGTAAGTTGGAGGTACAAAGAGTCCGGAGATGAGAGGACAGTGGTAGGGACTCACCTTGGCTGCTGAACTGCTTAGAGACTGGCAGGTTTTGTCTGGTGGGAACAGTGTGAGGTGGTGGGAGGACACCTATACCAGAAAAGTAGCTGCTGTAAAATGTTTGAAACCAGTGGCTGGGAAAAATACACTAAAAATGGAGCAACAACTGAAGTTCACAGCTTTCTGGATGCTCAGTCATTGTCAGCTGGAACTGATTTGTGCTGGACTGGCAGAGACAGGTTGCAAGAAGGAATTGAAGAGCAGAGTTAATCAGCCATAAACGTTTTGATTTTGTTCTTTTGTCTTTTTTTTTGTTCCTCACACACACACTCTGAAGAAAGGTGGACAAACAATTGTCCTCTTTTTGAAAGGAAGATTGCCTGGCCTTTTGTATCTTGGTTTGCTTCTGAAATTTATAAGACTTCTAAAGCAAGGGGGGGAAAAAAGCCATGAGCAGTTGCTATATAGAGTAGCATCAAAGGAATGAGTCACTCCGTGCTGCATGGCCTGAAAAAGTGGATCCAAACCTTTGTAATGAAAATGAACAAGAGAAAAAGGATAGTGAGGAGTCTGCAGACAGGCTGGAAAGTAGAATGGAATGTGGTGGGAAGGAGAATGCTCTTCTTTGGAAGGAGCCTTCTGTGATTGTGGGGGTTTTTGAAAGTCATTTCAAACTTTGATACTGAAACAAGGCCATTCTGCTAGTTCTTACCAAAGAGAGAGAGGAAAATCACTTGATTTTTTTCCCCAATTTGAATTGGGGAAAGTATGTGGAAGCCTCAACAATGAAGTGGCTGAGAAAACAATTTCACAGCCCTTAAATGGCAATTCCAAACAGCAACAGCAACCCCAAGCAGCACGACAGGCTGGGGACAGAGTGGCTGAGAGCAGCCAGGAAGAAAGGAACCTGGGGGTGCTGGTAGAGAGTAGCTGAGATGAGGCAGCAGAGTGCCCAGGTGGGCAGCAGAGCCAATGGCATCCTGGGCTGGCTCAGGAGCAGTGTGGGCAGCAGGACAAGGGAGGTTCTTCTGCCCCTGTGCTCAGCACTGCTCAGGCCACAGCTTGAGTGCTGTGTCCAGTTCTGGGCTCCTCAATTCAAGAGAGATGTTGAGGTGCTGGAATTAGTCCAGAGAAGGGCAACAAAGCTGGTGAGGGGCCTGAAGCACAGCTCCCCCTGAGGGAGCTGGGGGTGTGCAGCCTGCAGAAGAGGAGGCTCAGGGCAGACCTCATTGCTCTCTACAACTACCTGGCTGTAGTTGGTGGGGTTGGTCTCTTCTGCCAGGCAAGCAGCAACAGAAGAAGGGGACACAGTCTCAAGCTGTGCTAAGGGAGGTCTAGGCTGGATGTTAGGAGGAAGTTGTCAGAGAGAGTGATTGGCATTGGAATGGGCTGCCCAGGGAGGTGTTGTAGTCACCGTCTCTGGAGGTGTTGAAGCACAGCCTGGCTGAGGCACTTAGTGCCATGGTCTGGTTGATTGTCTAGGGCTGGGTGCTAGGTTGGACTGGCTGAGCTTGGAGGTCTCTTCTGATCTGGTTGATTCTATGATTCAAACAGTTTGGCTTTCAGTGTCTTTTTCAAGTGGAGGCAAATCCCTAGCAATAAACCTAAGTAGCTAATTGTTAATTTGAGCAGGGAGATCTTCATGCTGCTGCTTTCTGCCTGCACATGTCATTTACCAATAGTATCTGCAAGGAAGTTGGTTTTGAGTTTATCAGAGAATCACAGAACATTAGGGATTGGAAGTGACCTTGTAAAATCATCCATTCCAACCCTCCTTCCAGATCAAGATCACCTAGATTAGGTCATGCAGGATCACCTAGGTTAGGTCATACAGAACACATCCAGGTGGGTTTTGTATTTGTGCTTTGTGTCTGTTGGAGAAAGCTTGGTGAGAGATCACCTTTGGTTGCTGTTTTCCAACAATTGCCAGATGAGATCATTGAGCTCTAACACTTTCCAAACAAAGCATCCATCTTCTCTTTTGAGCAATCACCCAAATGGAAGTAAAATAGAAGCCTTGAAGGTGATTGAGAAATCTCTGCTCCTAACTGCTTGATTTCTTTCTTCTGGGCTAATCTTTGATATATCTTGACATGTCTGAACTTTTTAAATGAAAGGAATAAATATTGGCTCCTTCCATTTATTTGCTTTGTAGATTGCAGAGACATTAACTTCCCACAAGCTCTGAGTAGCAACCATCCATCATCTGCAGGGTACTGAGAGCCCTCTCACTACAAACACAACAAAGTTGGATTCATAAATTCATAGAATGAGTTGGGTTGGAAAGGACCTTGAAGATCACCCAGTTCAACCCCCCCACACCCCTGCCATGGGTAAGGACACCTCCCACTAGCCCAGACTGCTCAAGGTCTCATCCAACCTGGCCTTCAACACCTCCAAAGGGGGCATCCCCAGCAGCCTCCCTGGGCAACCTGTGCCAGTCTCTCACCACCCTCACTGTCACAAATGTGTTCCTGATCTCCAGTCTCAATCTGCCCTCTTCAATCTTCAGTCCATCCCCTCTCACCCTATCACTACAGGTCCTTGCAAAAAGTACCTCCCTAGATTTCTTAAAAGACTTTCACTGCTGGGTGTCAGAGTTCACTGTAGCTGGATGCTCTGTGCATCAAAGCAGGGTTCTCTGTACAACTTTTGAGTAGCTACAGGCACTTAGCAGGGTTTTTTCTTTGACATAAAATCTCTAGAGAAGGACAAAACTTAATACCTCAAGCATAAATTCAAGTTTAACATCCAATTGGTTCACTCAGAGGTGGGATACTGAATTGACTGTAGGGGGCCTACAGGAAGGCTGGGGAGGGACTATTGATAAGGTCTTGGAATGACAGGATGAGGAGGAATGGGTTTAAACTGGCAGAGGGGAGATTGAAACTGGATGTTAGGAAAGGGTTCTTTGCAGTGAGGGTGGTGAGACACTGGCACAGGTTGAGGGTGGTGAGACACTGGCACAGGTTGCCCAGGGAGGTTGTGGAGCACAGAAGCACCAAATGTGATCGAAGATCACATTTGGTGCTTCTGTGCTCCACAACCTCCCTGGAGGTGTTCAGGGCCAGGTTGGATGAGGCCTTGGGCAGCCTGTTCTAGTGGGAGGTGTCCCTGTCCATGACAAGAGGTTGGAACTGTCTGAGCTTTGAGGTCCCTTCCAACCTAAACCATTCTGTGATTCTGTGACTGGCTTTTCTGGGAAGTTTGTGTTATGTAGCATGAAAAGTAGAGTTTAATTGACTAATTTATCACATTGGATGTAGAGACAGGGAAGTTCTCCTTAAACCAAAGTGGCAATTAAGAGTTACAAGCTTTATGAATGTGCTAAGCCTGCCTATGCTCTCTTATTACATTTAATGGGTTTAAAATGACCTTAGCTACCTCACTGCTTCCTCAATTATTCTCTTTCCTTTATTTTAATAAACTTAATTACAGCTCAGCTATGATCTATTTCCATTATTCTGCTCAGCTTTTAATGTGATAAAACAAGCCTCTGTGCTGCTTTATTGAGGCAAACCTTAGAGAGTTCCTCGAGCAGATTGATTGCGCAGTCGCTTTGGTCGCACTCAAAAGCCAAGACTAAAAGCAAGGAGCAGAAGCAAAGTTCAAGGTTGTGTGTTTGCTCCTGCAGGAATGCTTCAGTGGGTGAAGCTGATTGATAACTTTGAGGCTGAGTATGAGTACGTCACCAATGAGGGCACAGTCTTCACCTTCAAGACAAACCGCCACTCCCCAAACTACCGCCTCATCAACATCGACATCAGTGACCCCGACGAGGCCAAGTGGAAAGTTCTTGTCCCTGAACATGAAAGAGATGTCCTAGGTAAGAGCTGATGTCACCTAAAGGATTTTCTACCTTGCTTTTTTCACTCTGTTGTGTTCTGATGGTTTGGGAATTACCTGTCCCCCCAGTTCTTATGAAATCACCCAGACTAGACTCAGCCAGCTGGAAGTTAAGGAATGAAGCTTTATATTCACAGCTTAGCACAAGATACAAGCAGATAGTTACAATATTTACAGCTATAGACAGAAATAGACAGGTTAAAGGTAATACAGAAACACAACAGCCCTCCCAGAAACCTGAGTCCCCAGGAGGGCTCCTGTGGCCATTTGAGCTGATATCTACCTCAGACAGAAGTAGAAACTCTGAGTGGAGATGTGAACATTCTAGGGACAGGCCATGGAATGGCAGCAGTGGATAAGTTAATATCATTTCACCAGACTTGGTGTGATGGTTTGGGAATTATCTGCCCCCTTTCTCTTAGGAAATCACCCAGACTGGACTCAGCCAGCTGGAAGTTAAGGAATGAAGCTTTATATTCACAGCTTAGCACAAGATACAAGCAGATAGTTACAATATTTACAGCTATAAACAGAAATAGACAAGTTAAAGGTAATACACAACAGCCCTCCCAGAAACCAGAGTCCCCAGGAGGGCTCCTGTGCCTCAAACTGGCACATGTGTGAAAGGTGATTCTCCTCCTCTACTCTGCTCCTGTGAGACCCAACCTGAAGCACTGCATCCAGTCCTGATGCCTCCAGCATAAGAGGGACATGGAGCTGCTGGAGCATATCTAGAGGGGGTCATGAAGGTGATCAGAGGGATGGAGAAACCTGCCCTATGGGGACAGGCTGAGAGAGTTGGGGGTGTTCAGCCTGGAGAGGAGAAGGCTCCAGGGAGACCTTAGAGCAACCTTCCAGTACTTGAAGTGGGCTATAAGAAATCCAGGAAGGGACTTTTAATAACGGATGAGAGGGAATGGATTGAAGCTTGAGGAGGGCAGGTTGAAACTGGAGGTTAGGAAGAGATTCTTGACAGTGAAGGTGGTGAGACACTGGCACAGGTTTCCCGGGGAGGTTGTGGATGCTCAGTCCCTGGAGGGGTTCAGAGCCAGATTGGATGAGGCCTTGAGTGAGTTGATCTAGTGGGAGGTGTCCCTGCCCATAGCAGGGGGTTGGAACTGGATGATCTTTAAGGTCCTTTCCAGCTCAAACTATTCTATGAATCTTGGCCAAACCTTTTTTTTCCTATGTTCAAACTTTGTTTAGGATCTGAGATTAAAAAAAAAATGATGTTCAGGATCCATTTTTCTCTCTCTCTAACGTCCTGTGTGGCCACAGTGAGGTTGCTTCATCTGTCCTTGTTTTAATTCTGTGTTTGTAGGACGTGAAAGCATTTTCCTGGTTCTTGTCAGTGCAGTGAAGGTTTACTAGACAGTGAAGGATTACAGCAAGAGGGACTCTGTAAGCAGAAGGAGGAGAAGAGGAGGAAGAGCAAACCTGGCACAGTGCAGCACACTGTGAGCAGAGCTGGTCAGAGTTTGAGACAAGATTTTCTGTTGTATTGGGATCAGTAGACAGCACTTGAAAAAAAGCCTCAGGAAAATTGAAGGGAGTGGAATTTTTTGAGGATAAAAGTCAGTGCAAAACATAAATCTTTGGGGTTGATATAATTAAAGGCTTTGGGTTTGTTTGGATTATTTAATCCTATCAGAGGGAGGTTTGTTAGCACTGTGAATTAGTTTCAGATAAACCAGAAAAGGCTCTGAGCTGTGTTTTTTGACAGATACTTTGTGTACATTTCTGTAGCCTGTTCTCCCTCTCTCTAAGATAAAATGATGATTTATAGGGCTGCCATAATTACAGCTCTTCAGGAAGACTCTGATTTTTCTATTAGTCCACCTTTATACAACTTCTCTTGTGTTTGCTCCTTTTCCACTGAAGCTTGTAGAATGATTTAGATTTTCTGGGTGATTTGATTGTGTCTGTACAGTGCCTTCTGTCCTTCCTCCCTGAGACAAACCTATTTGACTACTATTTCAAATTCCTTCTAAGATTTTGCTTTTCATAGAATCATAGAATCAACCACGCTGGAAGAGACCTCCAAGCTCAGCCAGTCCAACTTAGCACCCAGCCCTAGACAATCAACCAGACCATGGCACTAAGTGCCCCAGCCAGGCTTTGCTTCAACACCTCCAGGGACAGCAACTCCACCACCTCCCTGGGCAGCCCATTCCAATGCCAATCACTCTCTCTGCCAACAACTTCCTCCTAACATCCAGCCTAGACTTCCTCAGCACAACTTGAGACTGTGTCCCCCTGTTCGGTCGCTGGTAGCCCTACCCCACCAGGCTACAACCTCCCTTCAGGTAGTTCAAGATACCTGAAAAAAAAACAAAACCAACTTCATTTCTGTCTGCATTTCACAATGTTCCTGCCACAACCTAGCAAAGTACGTCCCAAAGTGCAACATAAATAGTGACTGAGCACTCCTAGAGCTGTAGTGACATAGAATCATAGAATCATAGAATCATAGAATGGTTTAGGTTGGAAGGGACCTCAAGGATCACCCAGCTCCAACCCCCTGCCATAGGCAGGGACACCTCTCACTAGAGCAGGTTGCTCAAGGCCTCATCCAGCCTGGCCTTAAATGCCTTCAGGGAGGAAGCATCCACAACCTCCCTGGGCAACCTGTTCCAGTGTCTCACCACCCTCACTGTAAAGAACTTCCTCCTAACATCCAGTCTAAATCTCCCCTCTGCCAATTTAAAACCATTCCCCCTCGTCCTGACATTACCCTTGTCAATAGTCCCTCCCCAGCCTTCCTGTAGGCTCCCTTCAGATACTGGAAAGCCACTCTAAGGTCTCCTCGAAGCCTTCTCCTCTCCAGGCTGCAGAGCCCCAACTCTCTCAGCCTGTCCTCATAGCAGAGCTGCTGCAGCCCTCTGATCATCTTCGTGGCTCTCCTCTGGACCCGCTCCAGCAGTTCCATGTCCTTCTTGTGGCAGATGACAGATGGCAGATGACTGGCATCTGGGATGTTGCATGGAGTTTGGTAAACAACACACTAGCAAATTAGAGCCTGGAGAAGCACAAGTCTTAAGATTGTGAACATTTTGAGTCAGGAACTTGCTGCATCTTGAGTGAAGCATAGGCTGGATGTTAGGAGGAAGTTGTTGGCAGAGAGAGTGATTGGCATTGGAATGGGCTGCCCAGGGAGGTGGTGGAGTTGCTGTCCCTGGAGGTGTTCAAGCAGAGCCTGGCTGGGGCACTTAGTGCCATGGTCTGGTTGATTGTCTAGGGCTGGGTGCTAGGTTGGGCTGGCTGAGCTTGGAGGTCTCTTCCAACCTGGTTGATTCTATGAGTCTAAGCAGATAATAGGTTTAAGTGAAAAAATTGCTCCCCAGTCTGATTTCTGATGGCATGCAAAGTTGCTGGCAGCCTGTGGAGCCATAATTAACTCCTGAGGGACAGCAATTTATGACATCGGAACAAGATGAAGAATTGAATGAGGGGTGGTGAGTGTCCAGATAGAGTGGGACAGAAGCACTGGCAGGCAAGATGTGTGGATTGACTTGAGATGTGATTTAGGCAGCCTGAGGAGCTTTGAGCAGTGGATGTGTAGGGACTGGCTGTATATTCACAGAATCACATAATTCCTTCCCAGGAAGACCAAGGCCACATCTGCTTTTCACTGCATTGTGGTATATAGTTGAACTCTATTTTGGTTTTGTTCTAAAGGCAAAGTTGTGGTGAGTTCCTGTTTGTGTACATGCAAAAAGAGGTAAAATTCAGTGGGTGGGACACTCCTATCTGTGCCAGCCTTATACAAAGGGAACAAGAGCTGCATGTGGAAAGCTGGAAGTTCAGATAAATGGGTTTGCTGAAGGCAGTGGCCTTCAGACTGTAAACACCACAGGCATTCACCTCTTAAACACTTGAAGACAAACATAATCTGTTATATAAAACCATCAGAGTGACTTTCAGGAGTCTGTTGTGTGTCATTAAGCTGCAGCTCTGGCTTCACATTCAAATACAGCAGCAATCATATATCCACTTCTGCCTCTGCCTTCTCAGCATGGTACCTGAAGCAACTGGATCGAATTAACAGCTGCAAGTGTCTCTATAAAGCAGGGAGCTATAAGCAGATCTTACTGCTATAGTAAAGTAAATTTGAGTTATTCAGCTCTGGGGAGACCTAATAGCAACCTTCTAGTACCTGAAGGAGGCTACAAGAAGGCTGCAGAGGGACTGTTTGCAAAGGCCTGCAGTGATGAGAGGCAATGGTTTAAAATGAGAAAAGAGCAGATTTAAATTGGATGTTAGAAACAAGTTGTGCACCATGAGGGTGGTGGAACACTGCAGCACATCCTCAGGGGGGTAGTTGAGGCTCCTATTCCAGGTCAGGCTGGACAAGGCTCTGAACAGCCTGATCTGGTTGAGGATGTCCCTGCTGATTGCAGGGGCATTGGACAAGGTGGCCTTTGGAGGTCCTTTCCAACCCAACCCAATCCATTCTGTGAATCTTTGTGACACCCTTGCAAATCAGTGTTGCATCTTGAGCACCAAGAGAAGAGTCTTAGTATGTTCATAGGTGGTAGTCTCTTCTCCCAGGCAAGCAGCAACAGAAGAAGGGGACACAGTCTCAAGTTGTGAGGGGAGGTCTAGGCTGGATGTTAGGAGAAAGTTGTTGGCAGAGAGAGTGATTGGCATTGGAATGGGTTGCCCAAGGAGGTGGTGGAGTTGCTGTCCCTGGAGGTGTTGAAGCAAAGCCTGGATGAGGCACTTAGTGCCATGGTCTGGTTGATTGTCTAGGGCTGGGTGCTAGGTTGGACTGGATGAGCTTGGAGGTCTCTTCCAGCGTGGTTGATTCTATGATTCTATGAAATAAAAACCCCACTCCTTCACTTGAGGAAGTCAGCAAGCAAGCTTGTCTTTAGGTCATGGTTTAATCATTCCAAGATGTAGTTTAGAAAGCCATAATTTCAGCAGAAGGCAGTTGGTAATTCATTGTATTGAGTGGCAGTGCCATGAAAACCTTGCAGTGAAGTGAATTTGATTCTCTGTGAGCCAGAAATGACAAATGTAATGAAATGCCTTCTGCAAGAGCCAGGGCAGCAGTGATCCAGAGGGTAAAGGAATGCTGCTGCTTGTCTCATTTTGCATCCATGCTGAAGTGTCTCTCCCAAAGAGGTACTTGCCTGTGTTGGAATTTCTGTATGAGCAGTGCAGTCAGTGCTGCTCTGGGTGACAGATGTACCCTGCTGGGTATGTTTATGTGCCTCAGAGGTCTGCTCTAGTGCCATCTGCCATGGCCACCTTCATTTCTCTGTGTTGACGTGGATTCTAAAGCTGCACTGTGCACATAAAGAGATGGATTTATGAGCTATAAACTCAGGATTAAGAATTCTGAGGCTTTGCCAGTGGCCCCAAGTGGCAAAATAGAGGAAATTCCACAAAGTATTGTGATGCATTCCTAGGGAAGATGCTGGAGCTAATATGATCTAACCAAGAAATAAACACACCTGCCTGCAAGGCAGTGGGAATAGCAGTTGGGTTCTGCAACATATGCTTCAAGATAGACTTTTTTCCATTTGCTTTGACCTTCTTTTGTTGATTTGGGAAAGCCAAACTTGTTCCTGCACTGAGGTTGTGTACTTGCCTTGCTTTACAAGGGACTTCACATAGAGCTGAGGCAAATTCAGATCTCTGCTCAGTGAGCTGAGGGGAGGAAATAAATGACAGTTGTTTCAAAATTAAATTTAAGAAGGGCTTCAGATCATATTGGAGTGTGAGGAGATTCATTTCCTCCTCTTTGGAGTTTACTTATGAAGTGTTACTTTTAATTTTCACAGAGCCTGGAATAGAACCATAGGAGAGATTCAGGTCTAAGGCTGAAGTAGTGCTGTAAATGACCACACAGCTGCAAGTAGGTGTGCTGGGTTGCTTCAAAGGCAGCTCTGAGACTCTAAGTGTAGACTGATCATTACAGACACTGTACCCATAGTTCTAAAGCATAGGATAAACCTCCTGTCTTCAAAAGATGAATGTTGAGAACTCTGTCCAGGCCCACCCAAGAAGTGCCCAATGCCAGTAGATCAGGGTAGCAGTTCTATCCTGTCAGTAAAAAGAAAAGCAGAGTAGATCTCCAGAGCAAGGAGGGCTGAGAAACAAGACACATTCCTGAATGGGACATAGAAGTCTTGAGCAGGTTGTTGAATCTCAGTTGGCCACTTAACCAGTGGTGCTCCTGTACCTCGTTGCACACATCTGCACACCTAAACTCAGGGCAAATTTAGATTGGAGACTAGGAAGAAATTCTTCGTGTAGAGGGTGGGGAAAACACTGGAACAGGTTGCCTGGGGAGGATAAGGATGCTCCCTCCCTGGAGGTGTTCCAGGCTGGGTTGGATGAGGCCTTAAGCAACCAGGACTAGTGGGAGGTGTCCCTGCCCGTGGCAGGGGGTTGGAACTGGATGATCTTTAAGGTCCCTTCCAATCCCAAAAACTCCACAGATCTATGCAAAACATTCTGCTTTCCTCAGCTCTGCACTCCAAGTGACAAACAGGATTTTTCTCCACACCTGTGACCTGCTAATTCACAAATGCTCAAGAGTTTGGGGAGCTACTGCAACTGCATTCTGCCTTTTGGCACAAGTGAAAGCAGGAGGGAAGGTCTGGAGTGAGCACTAGGAAATTGTTGGTCCTGCAGAGATATGCATGGATGTGAGTAATGATGCCTCCTGTGCATAGACTCGTAGACTCAAGCAGGTTGGAAGAGACCTCCAAGCTCAGCCAGTCCAACTTAGCACCCAGCCCTAGACAATCCACCAGACCATGGCACTAAGTGCCCCAGCCAGTTATTGCTTTGATGCCTTCAGGGACAGTGACTCCACCACCTCCCTGGGCAGCCCATTCCAATGCTAATCACTCTCTCTGTGCAGAACTTCCTCCTAATATCCAGCCTAGACCTCCCTTGGCACAACTTGAGACTGTATCCCCTTCTGTTGCTGCTTGCCTGGCAGAAGAGCCCAACCCCACCTGGCTACAGCCTCCCTTCAGGTAGTTGTAGAGAGCAATGAGGTCTGCCCTGAGCCTCCTCTTCCGCAGGCTGCACACCCCCAGCTCCCTCAGCAGCATCTTGCCCTCAGGAAGCTCTTTCACTCCCTTGCCCTGTGGTGGTTTTCAGAGTGCCCTCAGCTTTACACACTTGGGACTGTGAGTTGCAAAGCAGATGCATGAAGGATTGTGTGACTGTTTTGAGGAGCAGTTGTGTGACCACCTCTGTGTAGCCCAGAGAGAGCACCCCATGGAGACAGACAGTGCAGAAGTGTGGCAGAGAGGGAGTTGGCTTCAGTGCAGCTGACCAGATTGATCAGCTTCTGCTGGGAAATGGGGAGATAAAACCCAGCAAACCAACTGGGATGTGGCTTAGCTCCAGTGTTTCCCAGCAACAAAAAGTACCCCCTAAGATCTAGCCAAGTCAGATTCAGTCCCTCAGTCACTGGGGACACGGGTAGAGGATGTGGTGCAGATGCATATGTCTGACCGAAACTTTGTTCCCCTGCCCTGTCAGGGCTTTAGTGGCTGTTACCTCTGTTTATCACAGCCAGCCTGCAGCAGTCACAGATGACTAAAGCCTGTGGGTTCCTTATGGAAGCTTACTCCTGGTGTTTGCAGCTCCAGAACAGCTTTGCTCTCCTGACTCTTTGCTGTTTGTGTGTCTCATACTGAGGGGATGTGGGGTATAAAATTGTTGTCTGGTTGAAATTGGCTGGAGCTTTTGCATTAACTGCAGCAGAGCTGGCTGTGACTCAGGGTAGCATCTCAGAGAGAAGACTTGCTTTATGTTGTGAGGGCTCCTAAACTTTTACTCACCTTTGGAAATGATTTGTGTTTTATTCTCTAAACTGCTCATTCTTTGCTTGCAAGTCTGAAGTCTGCCCACGAGTGGGTTGGAGTGGTGGTTATGGGTGATTGTAACTGAGCTCAGCATGGATACCTGTTGAGCTGCAGAGACACTCAAGGTTATGCTCAGTGTCTGTGTTGACTGAAGAAAACCAAATGACCTTCCAGGTGTGTTTTCCAGCTAAAGCCTTGACTGTCCAGTGAGAAGTGCTCACTGTTGGGTGGGCACACAAGCGGATTGTACAGCAAGGAACTCTGTGGGTTTTAAGCTGAAGACTTCAGGCTGCCTAGCTCATGTAGCTTGGCATGTTCTCCTGGAGAAGAGAGGGCTTCGAGGAGACCTTAGAGTGGCTTTCCAGTATCTGAAGGGAGCCTACAGGAAGGCTGGGGAGGGACTATTGACAAGGTCTGGTAATGTCAGGATGAGGGGGAATGGGTTTAAGCTGGAAGAGGGGAGATTTAGACTGGATTTTAGGAGGAAATTCTTTCCAGTGAGGGTGGTAAGACACTGGCACAGGTTGCCCAGGGAGGTTGTGGATACTTCCTCCCTGGAGGCGTTTAAGGCCAGGTTGGATGAGGCCTTGAGCAACCTGCTCTAGTGGGAGGTGTCCCTGCCTATGGCAGGGGGTTGGAGCTGGATGATCCTTCAGTTCCCTTCCAACCTAAACCATTCTGTGGTTCTATTTCACCCTGCATTTGTCAAAGCCTGTTTGTACAGCTGGCCACTGAGCATGCTGTAGCTGCTGCTGCAGAAAGGAAAGGTCAGAACTGTCAGAAGTAATTAAGGTTAGTGGCACAGATGCTTGGTGTGAGGATTTAACCTTTTTTTTTTTTCACTCTCAGACTGTTTCAAAAGATGCTGTCCATTGTCTGTAAAGGGACCAGCTTTAGCTTTGAGGCATCTGAAATTTGCAAGCAGACAGTCTGAAAAGCTTGCAGGAGACAGAGGCATGCAGGGTGTGCTCTGCAAAACAAGGAGCATGACTGCTCTTGCAGCAAACTACAGCTCTCAGTGCTGAGCATGGCAGTAGCAGAGGCTCTGCTGGTATCCTGTAGTCAAAAAATAGCTGCTGTTAATAATTCAGTGTTGGTTTAGCTTGCTCTGTGTATAAGTGTGAGGTCACTGTGTCTTTTCTTCTGCTCTGTCAAACCTGCTTCAATGTTTTGCTTTCTTTGATTTCTGTATTTCTGTGGAGCTTCTGTTGCTGTAAGTATTGGAGGCAGTTGGCAGTTACCCACACATGAAGTTGGGTTTTGAAGTCTCATGGAATGCTTTAAAAACATTTTCATAGAATCAACCAGGTTGAAGAGACCTCCAAGATCATCCAATCCAACCTATTTTGTGTTGTCTTCTCTCATTTGCTGCATTCACTCTGCTAAGAGCATCTGATTTGCAAAGCAGAGACATGATGGGAAGTTAATATCCTTGCTTCTTAGGTTTTTCAGTCAGAGAATTGCTTTGGTTGGAAGGGACCTCTAAAATCAGCATCCAGCCTTCGACCCAGCACCATCATGGCCATTAAACCATGTCCCATAGTGCCATGGTCACAAGTTTCTTGGACACCACTAGGGACAGTGACTCCACCATCTCCCTGGGTAGCCTGTTCCAATCCCTGACCACTCTTGCACTGGAGAAATTTTTTGCTACAATCCAACCTAAACCTCCCCTGGTACAATTTCAGGCCATTTCCCCTCATTCTATCACCTGATACTAGAGACAAGAGACTGACCCCCACTTCACTCCAGCCTCCTTTAAGGAGTTGTAGAGAGTAATGAGGTCTCCCCTCAGCCTCCCTATGTAGCCCAGCAGCCTTACCCATGGGCAGTTGAATCTTTCCAATAAAAGAGTGATGCCTCTGCATCCTATGGAAGTAAAGTAATAATGTCCTTAGCCTCTCAAAGAAAAACATCATTGAAGTGCCTCATCAAACATCCATTACACTGCACTGCTTCATCAAATGAGGAATTCAGGATCATTGCATATTCCTTTTCAAATAAAGATTGCTTAAGTGGTGTTTTTGTTGAAGCAAAACTACATTTTCTCTGCACTGGAATTAGATGTGAAAGTGTCAGGCTTCCTGAATTTCAGAATCAGATCTTGTCTGAATGTTTTCTTCTTTCTGGAGGTGTTTAAAAGGAGAGTGGATGTGGTGCTCGAGGCTGTGGTTTGGTGATGAAGGATGCTGGGATGAAGGTTGGACTGGATGCTCCTGGTGGTCCTTTCCAACCATAGCAATTCATAGTGATGAGATGTTGTGCTGAGGGATTTGGGTTAGTCAGGGATTTGCCAGTGTGAAACTGATGCTTGGACTCACTGAGCTTGAAGGGCTTTTCCAATCTAAGAAATTCTGTGATTCATTACAGGTTTTTTGGTACTGTATTTTCCATGGCTTTGTTTTTTTCTTTTCCATACTCTGCAGAGTGGGTTGCTTGTGTGAGGTCCAACTTCCTGGTTTTGTGCTATCTACATGATGTGAAAAATATCCTGCAGCTTCATGACTTGGCTACTGGTGCACATCTGAAGACTTTCCCCTTAGAGGTTGGCAGTATTGTGGGATACAGTGGCCAGAAGAAGGACACAGAAATATTCTATCAGTTTACTTCCTTTTTATCTCCAGGTAAGATTGAGGTTTCCTTTTCCTGGCAACAAGCTCTTCCCTGTTTACTGTTGTTCAGCAGGTTTTAGATATGTCTGAGATGCAGATAAAACTGCTTCCCCCTGTGCAGTAAGTAGGAGTTGTGCACTTCAGAATGTCCCAGCCTGAAGAACTTGGCTGCTGCTATTTGAGAGACCTGCAGTGAGACATTAGTCAAGACTTGCTTGTTCTAGTGATGAAATTGTAGCATTCTCACAGCTCTTGCTCCATCCTGCAAGATAACATGTTTAAAAATGCTGCTGAAGACAACTGTTCCTGTGCCCAATTTGGTTTTCATCACATGCATGAAAGTTACAAGCGTTATTTCTCTGACAGCTTTGTGCTTTCATTTATGCATAGACTCATTAAGGCCCCCTCACTGTCTATCCTTACAACTCTTGGTGGTGTTGGATTGCAGTAAAACTCCTCTTTACACAATCCTGCAGAGCCAGAGCTGTCCAGAGCATGGCATGATGCCAGTGTGGCACACCAGTAAATACTCCAGGATTCTGAATAGGAAAAGAGCAGTTCGCAAGCCAGTGTAGGAGATGAAAATGTATTTGCTGTTCTTTCTTATTTCTTTATGGCCCACACAATCAATAGCTAAAATAGGACAGGATTCAAATATGGAGAAATGAGAGAGGCTCCAGAATCTTTCTCATCTTCCATGGTTGTGAGTGGTCATGAATCACAAGATGGTAATAGGATGTTCTTAGAACTCTGAGCTGTGTTTTAGCTCTGTTTAGTTCGCTGCTATGTGGCCGTGTAATACTTCTGGTAGGTTGCTTTGCTAGGAAGGCTTATGTCCAATTAATCAAAATTAGGTTTCAAGCTTATCAGATAAGTCTGATGAATTTCCTCCTCTTATCTTACTGTTCATGTAACCAGAAGTGTGATGTTTAATGTTTCCTGTTCCTCCTCTAAGCAGACTTTTCAACAACATTGCAGCTATTGCAAATGGAGAGGAGCTGAAGGACACTCTTGCATTTTCCTCTAATTTACCAGCTTGATGTTTTGCGTAGTTATTTCTTTACATCCCACTTGGTGGACTAGAAGCAATCAGTGGGGTGGTGCAGACACCCTCCTGAGCCACACTGGGATGTCAGCCCCAGTCAGAATTGTGCTCTTGTTTTAATTACAAGAGCAGTGAGCTGAGACAGTTTGGCATGTTCTGATCTTGCCTACTGAAGCAGTGAGCTGAGGCAATCTGGTACCTTCCTGTCCTGGTTACCAGTACATTGAGCTGATTGAGATCAGATGTTAGGAACAAGTTGTGCACCGTGAGGGTGCTGAACACTGCAACGATTACTGTGTCCAGTTCTGGGCCCCTCAATTTAAGAAGGACATTGAGGTGCTTGAATGTGTCCAGAGAAGGGCAAC
Organism: Tricholaema leucomelas; assembly: GCA_013400475.1. Lineage (NCBI taxonomy): Eukaryota > Metazoa > Chordata > Aves > Piciformes > Lybiidae > Tricholaema lacrymosa > Tricholaema leucomelas. Next base: position 109,573 of record WAAF01006032.1, read on the forward strand.
GAGGCTGGGGAGAGGCCTCGAGCACAGCCCTACGAGGAGAGGCTGAGGGAGCTGGGATTGGTTAGCCTGGAGAAGAGGAGGCTCAGGGGAGACCTCATTGCTGTCTACAACTACCTGAGGGGTGGTTGTAGCCAGGGGGAGGTTGCTCTCTTCTCTCAGGCAGCCAGCACCAGAACAAGAGGACACAGCCTCAACCTGTGCCAGGGGAAATTTAGGCTTGAGGTGAGGAGAAAGTTCTTCAGTGAGAGAGTCATTGGCTACTGGAATGGGCTGCCCCTGGAGCTGTTCAAGGCAGGATTGGATGTGGCACTTGGTGCCATGGTCTAGCCTTGAGCTCTGTGGTAATGGGTTGGACTTGATGATCTATGAGGTCTCTTCCAACCTTGATGATACTGTGATATGTGATACTGTGTGAGTTGCCCAGGGAGGTAGTTGAGGCCCCATCCCTGGAGCTATTCAAGGTCAGGCTGGACAAGGCTCTGAGCAACCTGATCTAGTGGAGAATGTCCCTGCTGACTGTAGAGAGTTTGGACTGGATGACCCTTGAAGGTCACTTGTCTTCATTTCTGTAGGTAAGCTGTGCCTGTCTGCCACAATTTCAAGTGGCTGCTCAGCCTTTGCAGTTCTCTGGGAAGCCTGTTAGAATTGTCATTTCACAATATTATTGTCACCAAGGCGAAAAAAAGGCTGGCCTGAGTGAAGTTCTTGATTTATTTATCCTCAGTCTGGCAGCTCTAGATGAGATGTTTTAAAATTGACTTCATACTTCTTTCTTTCCACTTTATCATTCTCAGTCAGTGCTGTGTAACTTCATGAACACAAAGTTGATTTTCCCCTTTGCTTAACCCACTTTGCATGCCTGGCTCCATATGGGCAGTGAGAATGACTCTTTCTGTGCAGCTTTCCTTGAGCACAATATATCTGTTAGAAATTCTGTAGTCTGTGTCTGCAGCTGCTCTTTTGCACCCTGCTGAGTTACTTTTGCTGTTCATTATGACAGTTCCTAAACCAGCATCCTTGTGATGATGGCCATACAGAGAGCTGACAAGCTTGCACTCTGTTTCAGGTATTATATATCATTGTGACCTGACCAAAGAGGAGCTGGAGCCAACAGTTTTCCGAGAAGTGACTGTGAAAGGATTTGATCCCTCAGCTTACCAGACAGTCCAGGTAAGAAACATGAATCCTGCTGCCTTGCTGTACTCACTTGCCCAGGTGGCCAAGAAGGTCAAAAGCATCTTGGCCTGTGTCAGGAATAGTGTGGCAAGCAGGACCAGTAAAGTCCATCTGCCTTGTGCTCAGCAATGATTAGGCAACACCTTGAGTGCTGTGTCCAGTTCTGGGCCCCTCAGTTTAAGAAAGATGTTGAGGTGCTTGAACCTGTCCAGAGAAAGGCAGCAAGGCTGAGAAGGGGCCTGCAGCACAGCCCTGTGAGGAGAGGCTGAGGGAGCTGGGGGTGTGCAGCCTGCAGAAGAGGAGGCTCAGGGCAGAGCTCATTGCTGTCTACAACTACCTGCAGGGAGGCTGTAACCAGGTGGGATTGGTCTCTTCTCCCAGGCACACAGTGACAGAAGAAGGGAACACAGTCTCAAGCTGTGCCAGGGCAGGTTAAGGCTGGATGTTAGGAAGAAATTCTTCACAGTAAGAGTGATTGGCATTGGAATGGGCTGCCCAGGGAGATGGTGGAGTCACCATCTCTAGAGGTGTTTAAGAGGAAGCTGGATGAGGCACTTAGTGCCATGGGTTAGGTAATTAGAAGGCTTAGATGATAGCATGGACTCGATCATCTTAGAGGTCTTTTCCATCCTGGTTAATCCTGTGATTCTGTGACTTAGACAAGAGCTCAATGGAATTCCACTTGACTGAGGGTGAGAGTGCTTCCCTTAGCTCCTGGGTTGCAAGTCTCTGTGTGTGCTCTGAAGGAATTCCACCAAGTCTTGTCAGAAAGATTGGGAGATGCCACTACAAATAACTGGGGCAGACTCAGTCCTCAACCATCTTGCATTTTACAACAGCATCTTCTCTGTTTTTTCCCCTTATTTATTATTTGATGTTTGGTTTAGCATCAAGCTGCTGCTTCTCCATATTTATGTATATTTTGCCACCAGGCAAATATTGCAAAGTGGTTTAATTGCTTTCTGTGTAGGAGACTAGGAGTAGAATGCAGGATTTTTCTTCATAGACAAAGGTACAAGAAGATGCAGTGCCTAAAGTGGAACTTAAGCTTAGCTTGGGAAAAGGAGGGATGACCTAGGAGATAAATTTAAGCAAGAGTGTGACAGCATGGCTTAGATTCTGCCACAGGAGATGAGGTATTTGTCTTGATTTCTTCTTTTTAACTGTGGCTCTGGCACATAGACAGTCAAGGTTCTCTGCAAGCATAAAGGCAGTGTGCATGAGGTGGTTGTAAACAGCTCCCAGCTGTTTGCCTCTTCCATCACATTCTGTGCTTCTGTGCTCCACAACCTCCCTGGGCAACCTGTGCCAATGTCTCACTACCCTCACTGTAAAGAACCCTTTCCTAACATCAAGTTATGATGATGATTATGTGATACAAATCTGTGGAGAAATCTCAGCTGAGCTGTGAGGGAGGCTGTTTGTCAGAGGCAGCTTTGGGGCTGTCTGCTTCCCTGTGTGGTAACTCAGCCTGCCAGTGCTGCACACTTCTGCCAGGCTTCAGCCTGCCTTTACATTTGTAGAGTCCTGCTTGGACCTTTGATGATGCTTCTGCTTGGAGGAGGCAGTTTATCAAAGCCTGGGTGAAAGCCTCTGCAAAGCTCAGGGAACCAGGGAAGAAACTCAAAATTGGGAATGCAAGAGAGATGCTTCGAATAGGCAGAGATTGCTGAACAGAGGAGGATGAGCAGCACTGCAGAATTGATTTCAGAGTTTCAATTTCCATCAGAACTTGCTAAGTAATAAAGAAAAAACGTTGCTGACTCTGCCCTGATCTTTGTCCTTAACAAAAGGCAGCTCTCTGCCAAGGCTCTTCCTTTTCTGTCCTCATCTATCTGGAGAAACACCTACTAAGAGTAGCAATCTTCCAAGCTTTGTATAGCATACATGAAACTTTAATGAGTTCTTCAGCAGCCTTTGAACATAACTGAGTGCAGGAGAACTGAGCCGAAGTGGAAGGTGTCATCTGCCTGTGAAACCTGACTTGCTGGCAGCTGGAAAACACCACAGTGTTTGGGTTTTGCTCTTTTGGATCCACTCACAGTGTTTCAGAGCTGCTGTGCAGTGCAAGTGTGGACCAGTGATAAAGTTTACAACACTGTGTATATTTATGGTAGAGCAGCTGCTTTGTGTGGTACCTGAGGTGAAGTTCTTAACTTGGCAGTCCAGAGAAAGAGCAGATTAGCCACTTTATCTTGCACTGAAGGGAGAGCTGTTTCATCACACCTGACATTTACAGCAGGCTAAGAGCATGCCTGTAGGTGGTTGGCTCTGTGGCACAGGCTGAGCAGTAGCTGGTACAGCAGTAGCTGTACCAGCAGTAGCTGGTAGCAATGTGCCCTTGCCTTGAAAGGCTCTGTGACCTTCAGGAAAAAGTCAGGCTGTTTGAGATGCTTGCCACACATCCCAAATTCACCCTGGCTCATTTTGTTCAATGAAACATTAAGTTGGATTCATAACTTCCCCTGCCAAATGCTTCTTGAGATTTGGGGTTGCTTCCCTGTGAGCTTCCATCCATCACAATGTCAGACTCCTTCAGGAAATAGCCTGGGGGGAGTTTTACAGGAGGCAAACACACTTTGGCAGAAACTTACAAATGACACTTGCCATAAGCTGTTGGCTGCATAAATAACTGCTGCTTGAAATAAAAAGCCTTTATTTTCTCTTAACCAAGTTGCCAGCTAGGTTGGTATGTGCCTCTCCATGTTAACACCTCCCAGCAACACTCAAACGTGGGTAAGCAGCCTTCTTGCCTGGCTCACAACTCACCTACTTTTCAGCTGATATGCAGGCTCCCAAGTGTTGAAATTGCAGCAATAAAAAATGTTGTTTGGCTCCTTTTGCCATTCTTTGAATACCTTCCAGTGCTGGCCTTAAAATAAGTTGCTGTGAGCCAGAAATAGAGGCTGCTATTGACAGACAGGCTTTGGATTAGCTCTGGCAGAAGAACGATGGCATTCATAACACAACAGGGTTTTACAACTTGGTGTGATTTGAAAGCAGCTGCTGTTTAGATATTGTTGCAGAGATGAAAGAAGGGCAAGTCTTTAAGGAGGATATTTTTTAAGGCTAGGATGAATTTTCTCCTCTTTCTTTTGCAGAAATCTGTTTTACAGGCTGAGAATGCTGAGGGTGTTTAGTCTAAAAGAGAGAAGACTGAGAGGGGACCTTACTGATGTTTATAAATGAAGGGTATCAAGAAGGGCCCAGGCTCTATTTAATGGTATCCTGTGATAGGATAAAGTGCAGTGGATACAAACTGGAACCTAGGAAGTTCCACCTCATTGTGAGGAAAAAATTCTTTGCTGTGAGAGCCCTGGAGCAGGCTGCCCAGAGACAACGTGGAGTGTCCTGACGTAGAGTGTCCTTCCCTGGAGAATGTCAAAACCCATCTGGATGTGTTCCTGGAACTGTCCTAGGTTATCCTCTGTTGGAAGAGAGGTTGGACTTGGATCTTCAGAGGTCCCTTCCAACCCCTAACATTCTCTGACTCTAAGTAATTTTCAGGAGAAATCTGATTTGTTCAATCTTTCACCCCCATCTTCAAGCCCTGATTTCAAGTTAGGAGTCACCGAGAGGGAAAATTGGTCATTCTAAATCCTAGCAGAGCTCCACAGCACACAGTTTGGCACAGTGGTTAATCCTTGTTTCAGGAAAACACAGCTCAGAGACCATGAGTCAGACCTGAGGTTGAGTGGCAGAGCTGTGGGAGAAACTTGTGCGCAGCACCTGCCCGGTGCTATTCCTGGCTCTCCCCAGTGCTGATGCTGCCATTCCATTGGATTCTCCCATTGAAAAGGGACAGAGGGCAGCAGAGGAAAGCTGTGTCCTGGGGAAGCTCACCAGTGCAAGTATTAGCATTGCTTTATTTCTCAGTGTACTTAGAGAGATGATCATCTTCTTTCTTTCCCTTATCTGGGTGTGTATGAGTAGATCTCTGGGGTCTGGAGAGAAACTGAATAGCTTGGAGTTGAGAAAAAGCACTCCCATGGCAGAGAAGAAAGGCATTTTTAGAATGATTGTGAGCAGAAACAGAATTCTCCCCTTTCCTCCACGGGACTAAGTTGTTTTGGCATCATTTTCTTCCCCCTCCTGAGAATTCAGCACAGCCAAAATGGGATTGGGGTTTTTTATCTCTTTATTTCCTTGCCTCTAACAGTATTTGGAGTTTGAATCCTGCCTTCATCTCAGGGAATGAAGGTGGAATTAATACTTGGGGCAAACAGATCTGTAGTTTGTTACCATTTTATTCCTTTGATTTCCTTGTGGTTCCGTATTGCAGTAAAGAAGAGAATGAAGAAAGACTTGAGGGGAGGAGGGAGTGTGAACAAACGACGTGGTTGAGGTGCTTGCCACACAGCATGGCAGACACCAACCCTCTTGCAGGGGGAAAAGGAGCTATGAGCTGCTTCCCTCAGAGCTCTTAGGCAGAAGGCTGAAGTCCTCAGCCCTGCTCTCTGCCTGTGCTTTGGCACCAAGACAAGTCTCTCTCTGGAGGACATCAACAAAATCACAGTGACAACTGTGGCAGTGCTGGCTGCTTGCCTGTGTGACTTTAGTATCTCACACCCTTGGCATCTGGTTGTTGCACACACCACTTTAATCTGCCATTACCTCTTCTAATTGCAAGTTAGTGAAGAAGCACTAACTGGAGACGTGGTCCTCTCAGTTTAAGATCCTGCATTGCTTGGAAGCAAAGAGGCTGTGTAAGAAATGGTTCCTGTTTGCAGCCACTCTTCATTTTAAGGGGTAAATTGTCAGCATGAAGTACTTCATGGCTAGGGGAGTATCAAGTGAAGTATTTCCTGTAATGACCTTACATGCTCTTGAGCTTTGAAATCCTTATGCCTGAGCAGAGGAGTGGCAGTTGGCTCTCCACCCAGTTATATTTAAGCAGTCCCATCCAGTGCACTTCAGATAATTCAGACCAGCATTTCTTACAAACAATAACAGTCCCTGAGCATCCCAAGCAGAAAACAGATCTCTCAATTCCAAGTAAGAAGACGAAGTTCCAGGACTTTGCATTGCTCTCTGCACCCATCCAGTGAAAACCCTGTTTTAGTGGCCAGATGTCAGGGATTGATTTGTCCCTTTCTTGCACAGCTGAGGACATGGGGAGCTTTTGTTCAGCAGAATGCAGAACAGTGGCCATGTGGTTTGGGATGGAGGAGTGGAGAGAGCACTTGGGAAGAATTAGCACAATACCAGAGCACAGAGTCGACGGGGAACAATACCCAGTACCAGGCCCAGTGTTCATTGGGATCATCACATAGGCTTTGTGAGCCTTTACCATTAGATGGGTTATTTCTGCTAAGTGTGCAGGGAACTGAAGAGCTTCTTCAAATGTAAAGTTGTGGAACCTTCATGCTCAAGATACTGGAAACAATACCCAGTGCCTGGCTCATTTGGATCATCACATAGGCTTTGTGAGCCTTTACCATTAGATGGGTTATTTCTGCTAAGTGTGCAGGGAACTGAAGAGCTTCTTCAAATGTAAAGTTGTGGAACCTTCATGCTCAAGATACTGCAAAAAATGTTCATTTGTTTTAAGCTGTGAGAGAAGGCTTAGAACTGAAACTCACTGGGAAGTATTCTTATGCCTTGCTCTGTAGGGCATTTGTTTGAGCTCACAGTGGTTTGGTTTCCACTCTTCTAGTGAATGGAGATCTAATTTGGCATACTTGATCCCAAGTTTATCCCAGGCTCCATTATTTTGTTTTCCCTGAGACTTTCTTAAATCACAATGTGAAATGACATGGATTAAATCAGAGCTGTGACCAATGAACACAGTGCAGAGAGAGGACAAATTAAACACCAAGAGTTCTGATAAGCTCCCTGAGATGCAGTTGTGAACATGGACAAGTGGAACACACGTGAGTGGGAACCTTCAGGAGACTTTGCTCCTGTCCACCCTCACCAGAAGCAGTAAAAAGACCCCACAAAATATTTGGGCATTTTGAAAGGATGTCATTTTTTCCAGGGAGAAGGAAGGCAGGCAGCAATTCACTTTCTCCCCAGAAAATAGCAGTTTCTGCTGTGGTTTTGGAGGCTTTCTGAACATTCAGCTCTGTTTTCTTCTCGCCTTCCCCTCCCTTCTCCCACCACCCTGTGAGATAGCTCCCTGCAGCCATTTGCAGCTAGGCAGCTGAAGTTAGTAAAGAGGCATTTCTTCTAAAGACCATCTCCTGGCACTCTGCCTCTGTCAGCATGAGGCTGCTTTTTGTCCCAGTGGGTGATGAAGCAATTTCTCCTAAAAGGCTTCCTGCTCATTTCCATCGTGCTTGTGCAGATGTCCCTGGTAGATGTTCTTCTCGCTGGGTTTTACCTGCACGAATTTGAGTTACTTTGGCCCCTGTCCAGTTTTATATTAAGCAGCTTTGCAGCCCACACAAAATTGCTTTGAAGCTAATTTAAGAAGCTTAAAGAAGATTGATGAGGATTCCCCTCTGCAGAAAGGAAACCTCAGATCCCATGGCTTTGCCGGGTGGTAGTGAGAGCTGTTGATAGCTGCTGCCTTGTTCTTTACACAGGGGTACTAAACCTGGTGGTCAGCAAGAGCTGCTTTTGCAGGTGGCCCTCGGCTGTGGCTGTTGGTGGTCTTCTGCTTGGCTCCATGCCCTTGCTGCAGGAAATAAAGCATTTTGCTGCTTGTGTGCTGTGCAGCCTTCAGCCCCAGGCTAGTACCAGGGTTTTGTAAGGTTGGAGGTGATGAGAGATCGAATGGGCTGTGGAAGGAACACAACTCTTTGAGTTGATGAGGTTTCTTCTGCCCTAGCATCTCAAGCAGGTTTCCCCCTCCTGCCAGTGCCAAGGTGTTGAGACTTGCTGGTGTGAGGGCAGAGTCTTTGTGGCTTGCCTTTCTGAAGCCCTGAGCAGCAGCTCTGAGGATTTGTCAGTGGGAGGTGTTGCCATAGCACTTGTTCAGCCTTGGGCGCCGCTGTCTTTGTACCTGAATTCAGGTTTCAGCTCCCTGCTGTGTAAGAAAGCTTTCTCCCGGAGTTACTCGATGGAGTTTACTCTTCCAGGCATCTGTCAGAACGAGCTGGGTTGGATTTTCCCAATGGTGAGCCTCTGGCAAAGCATTTGCATGGTAAACGTGTGTGAGATTGGGTAGTTCACTATAAATCCTGTATGCTTTTCCTCCCCAGATCTCAAAACAGAAATGCTACTGTAACTATGATGAAAAATCTTCATCTTGCACTTCATGAAGGAAATATTTCATTTGAAACTGGAGGCCTGATAGCAGTTCCAAGAAATAAAAACTGGAGTAGTTATTCCCTTTTATAGGCTGCTCAACACTGTGCCTGCATCTCTGTGCCTGTGGGTGCTGGGACTGAGTGGGACGTTGGGCATCTCCAGTGATGCCTCCAATGATGTGGCAGTGGAATTGCAGCAGCCTTGCAAGAAGGCTCTTAGAATCACAGAATCATAGGATTGTTTCAGTTGGAAAAGACCTTCAGGATCATCAAAGTCCAACCATTACCTAGCTAAGCAATGTGGTGCTAAACCAAGTCCCTCAACACCATGTCTCTGCCTCTTTGAAACACCTCCAGGAATGAGGATTCAGTCAGCTTTTTGGGGAGCCTGTTCCAGCCCTTGAGAGCCCTTTTACAGATTCACAGATTGCACTGGGTTGTAAGGGACCCTCCAAAGTCATCTTGTCCATCCATTCTGCAGTCAGCAGAGACACCTCCAACTAGAACCATCTGTTTAGGGCCACATTAAGTCTGGTCTGAAATGTCTCTAGGGACACATCCCTGGGCAACATGTTTCAGTGTTTTACCACTCTCACTGTGAAGAACTTCCTTTCAGGGAAAAAGTTTCTTCTGATATCCATCCTAAACCTCCTCTGGTGCAGCTCCAGGCCATTTCCTCTCATCCTTCTTGCCTAGAAGCAGACACAGTTGCTAAGTTTCACAATTGCTCCATCCTGGTTTTGTTTCAAACTCAAAGGAATCGCTTCAGTAAAACTGCTTAGAAGACATTGGAAGAAAGCTCACAAAGGCATTGTCTTGGTGTAATTAAACCTAAATCACTGAACATGCCTTTTTAATCAGCACTCCAGCATGATTTCTATGCCTTTTTAGTTGCTCTTTGTAAAGTTCCTCAGTGTTTCTCGCTCAGTGGATGTCAATCTAATGCCAAGTGTAAGCCTTACCTGCTTTTGATCAGACACACATGGCAAGAGTTGCTATCTCTGGTATGTGCTACCTAATCTTGAAAGAGAGCTTGAGAGAGCCATTTTTAGCAACACTAGGAACTTTCTAAGAATAATACATCTGTATGCACTGAAGAGGAGTGGCTGAGACTGTTGTTTGCATAGCTTGTGCAGCCTAACCTTCATGTGCCTTCTAGTAAGGAGTAAAGCTGTGAACAGTGTTGCTTTCTCCCTGGGTCCTAAGAAGAGGAAAAGGAGCTATAAAATTATGCCTCAGGATCTGGAATCTGAATTGAAAGTGATTCTTTCTGGCTCTGCCATGTGACAGATAGGAACAGCAGCGTGAGACAAAGTCAGCTACAGCTCCTGCAGGGCTGCTGTGCTGCTCCCACATTAGCAGGAAGGGCTGCAGGCAGCAGTAGTGTGCCCTGTTAACCACACAGCTCTGCTGCTGCATTCCTAGAGGCTGAAAGTACTTATTTTTGAGATATGCCTCCTTGACTGGTGGGGTTCAGCATTCATAACCATGTGTCTGAAGCTTTGTTCTCCATCCTTTTCTGTCTCAAATCTTTGTCCTCCTCTTCGTGTGCTAATGGCAGTAGTAGGATGAGTCTGTTTGAAAGTATTTGAGCAATGAGCAGTAGAACATGACCAGTACAAGTGGATCACTCCTGTCTGATAAAGCAGTAGGCAGTAGTACCCTTTTATGAGCATTTACTGCTGTAAAAGCTGACAGCTTCTAAATTCAGGCATCAAACATCACCTTGGGAAATTCTTTTTAGGGCTTGCTCTTTCCAGTTTCCCTTAATCTTTGAGATAGAACTGCAGCCCTTCATTGGTTATGTGAATAAACCATTGGACTTGCTTCAGAGGTACCACCTAGTTTAAAGGTGAGATGAATCAGTTGTTGAAAGTGGCCTTGTTTGGAGGAGCTTAAATAGCTTCACCTATCTCTGTGTCTCACTGAATTGATTTCCAACCCCCCTCATGTTTGCTCATCTTGGAGGGAGAGGTGGTCATTATTTTAGTAAAGATAGCAGTGCAAACTCTTATACTGCAAGTTCCACCTGGATGTGCACCTCTTGTCTGGAGCTTTCACTTAGTGGTTTGTTATTGAATCTTAACTGGTGATGGTAAAAGAGTCACAGAATGCACCTTGGAAGGAACCCTCCAAGGTCATCTTGTCCAACTCCTCTGCAGGCAACAGGGACACCTCCATCTACATCAGGCTGCCCAGGGCCAGGGTCTTGGATGTCTCCAGGGATGAGCTTTTAGCCACATCCCTGAGCAGCCTGTTGCAATGTTTCACCACTCTCTTTGTGCAGAACTTGCTCCTGATGTCCAGCCTAAATCTCCCCTGCTCCACTTTCAAACCATTGTCCCTTGTCCTGTCATTACAATCCCTTCTAAAAAGCCCTTCTGAAGTCAATTTTCAGGGAGTTGTTTTAAAACCAACTGTAACAAAAAGAACCTTTTGTTCAGAAAGAAGCAGTAAAAGTAATGGCATCCCTGAATCACCAGGCAAGGTTTGTCCAGCATCAGAAAGCTGCTGGAGATGTAGGAGTGCCAAGTGCTCACTTGGTGTGCCAGCAAGAACAGGAGCTGAAGGATGGCATCATAGTGAAGAGCCTTTGCAGCTCCTCAGCAGCAGCCTCATCAACTCTCCTGTCCATCAGATGTTTCATTTTATAGAGTTCAGCTAAACACTCAAATGAAAACTCTTCCTATTCTGCTGCAGTGAGTTCTGCAGGGGAACTGTTTGCAAAGGCCTGCAGTGACTTGGTGAGGGGCAATGGTCTGAAAGGAGACAAGAAGGAATTTAGTTTGGATGTTAGGAACAAGTTCTGCACCATGAGGGTGTTGGAACACTGCAACAGATTGTCCAGGGAAGTAGCTGAGGCCTCATCCCTGGAGATACTCACAGACAGACTGGATAAGACTCTGAGCAACCTGATCTAGTAGAGGATGTCTCTGCCCATGGCAAGGGGGTTGGAACTAGATGATTTTTAAGATACTTCCAACCTAAACCATTCTATGAATCTAGGAACTGCAAAATACTGACTTAGATCTGGATTGATATCTCCAGCTTTTGATGAAGCCTTTGGAGGTCGATGTGGCTTCATTTGCTATTTTTTCAGGTTCCATTAGCATTGATTGAACTAAAATGAAATGTGATTATTTTGTTTTCCACGAGGCATGTGGCTTTCCATGTTTCACATTACAGGCAGTGCTCAGAATAAACATCTTGCACAGGTTCATGTTACTGTTGAGGTTCAGCTGTACCTCTAAAAATAGGGTGGCTCATGCAGTTCTTGTGTTTCCACACCACCAGCCTGCCCTTGCAGAGATTTGTGTTGGGTTTGCAGCATTCTCTTCACTTCCTTGTCTGTAGAATTGATTGGTAGCACACAGAAACGATTCTGTCAGACCCTTTGTGTTGTCTCATTTTGTTACATTCCCCAGAGCTGGTGATGGCCATCACTGAACCTGACCTGGGCACGATGGAAGTGATCACCTCAGATTATTAACACCAGTTGTGGAGAGTTAAGACCAGCATTTCAGTTTTCTTTTTCTCTTGCCCTAGGTTTTCTACCCTAGCAAAGATGGTACTAAGATCCCAATGTTTATTATTCACAAGAAAGGAATTAAACTGGATGGTTCTCATCCTGCCTTCTTGTATGGATATGGAGGCTTCAACATATCAATTACACCAAGCTACAGGTAAGCAGGTTGATTTAAATCTTCTGAAGCATCTAGTACTAAAAACTCTCACAGACTGAGGGCAGAGTGGGCTATAGAGCTGAGAGAGTGATGCATTTAAGGTCCCTGAGAAGCAAGTTGGGGGCCATAAGGACTGCACATCAGTGTCCAGACATCATTTGTCTGTTTTGTTAGCTCTGAGTTGAAGGGATTTGCCTAGGGTCACAGAAGAGATCTATGTCAGAGCAAGGAAATGCTGCACTCTTCTTTGGATTACACTGTGACCTCTTCCTGCTCTGTCACTGAGCTTGACAGAAAAGCACATGGACATATATTAAGGAAGGATTTGAGTCCTTTGTTGAGCTCATAACATAGGAAGCTTTCTTTTTTCACAAGCTACACAACCACCTGTGTCTAGAAAGTAAAACATTTGTTTAAATGAATGTAAATACTTAACATCTGGCTGTATTTCCATCTTATACTTTTGAGGAGGTCACATCAAGCAAAATCCTGCTGTGGTCCCCTATGATGAGGGCAGAGGAAAGGTGACTATGTCTTGAGGTGCACATAATACAGCCTCTGCACATGCAAAGCGTTGTAAACCGAAAACGCTGTGTGCCAAACGAGCTTTGCAGCCCTCAAAAGCCATCAGCTTGATTCAGTAGATGATGATGTCCACAGAAGGGCCACGAGGATGCTCAGAGGGCTGCAGCAGCTCTGCTGTGAGCACAGACTGAAGGAGTTGGGGCTGTTCAGTCTGCAGAAGAGAAGGCTCCCAGGTGACCTTCTTGTGGCCTTCCAGTGTCTGAAGGGGGCCTACAAAAAAGCTGGGGAGAGACTTTTTAGGAGGGACCTTTTAGACTCTCAGGGAGTGACAGGACCAGGGGGGATGGAGCAAAACTGGTGGTGGGGAGATTCAGCCTGAACGTGAGGAGGAAGTTGTTGAGCATTAGAGTGGTGAGAGCCTGGACTGGGTTGCCCAGGGAGGTGGTTGAGGCCCTGGAGGTGTATAAGGCCAGGCTGGATGAGGCTGTGGGCAGCCTGCTCTAGGGTAGGGTGTCCCTGCCAATGGCAGGTTGGAACTAGATGCTTCTTGTGGTCCCTTCCAACCCTGACTGATTCTATGATCTCTCTAAAAAAAAGGCCTTTCTTCAGCAAGGGAATCTGAATAGACTGAGCAAGAAGCAGTGGTTGTCTGCTGGAAATCAAAAATACTCCTACTAGGTGAGGCAGAGGAAGTCAGAAATGGAGAGGGCTGAATGGAGAGCAGTTTCACAGCTGTTAGGAGAACACAAAGCCAATCCATTACAAAACAATCCTATTAAGTTTAGGTGCTCCCAGCCTTGCTCTAGAGTCAGCACATCTCAAGACCCTTTGTAATGCTTTCCCAGGTCACTGTTGATTGGATTTCTAAATGGCATTTACAGTTCCTCATTCTTCCTGGCAAATATCTTGTCTAACAATGGGCTTTTCATCTTGTGTTCTGTGATTATCTGAAAGCTTCTTTTATCTGCCTTGTAAAGCTACATTTTTTAATTTCCTGTGTGTTTGGGTTGGTTGATTTTTTTTTTTGAGAGACACAATTACATAATCAGAATAGGTTTTAAATCCCTTTTTAGATTAGACTCAGGCATTCATTTATTACAGTTTGTTGTAGATGCTGAAAACTGTGATAAAACTGAACCATGTTTTCTTTTTTGGAAGTAAATAAGGTAAAATTTCACCTGCTGCAGAGCTGGCTGCTGGCAAAAAGGAGAAGGTATCTCCAAGTGCCTCCTCCTGCCTCCCACCCATTGAGCTGGGTGCTTGCTGGAGCCTTTTCTGAGCTGATTTACACTGCAAGAATGGCAGAAAATGATTCAAACAGAAGAGAGTTGGTGGGTTTCTGCCCTTTGTCTCTGGAGGTCCCTTCCAACCCCTAGCATTCTGTGATTTGGCAAGTTAAATTTGACTCTTGTAGGAGTCCAGCACACAGCAGCAGGAGGATGCAAGATGATAGTCAGAAGAGAGGAAGGCAGGAGGTGAGGAAAGTGACCTGTGTCTTCCTGAAGCCTATGAAATAAAACAAGAACAGAAATCTGTAGCAGCGTCTTAAAAATAAATGCAGAGAGGACAATCAGTCAGCTCCAGCTCAAAGTGCTTTAGCCCACAGGCAATGGAAATCAACCATCATCAGCCTCTCCTCCTGCTCAGTCTCTCCTGTAGTATCATTCCAGCCCTTTTCAGCCTTCCTGAAAGTAAAATAAGAAAAACCAAAGCCTTCAAATGCATCTTTATGGTTAATAACCTGAGAATTGTTGCTTGGTGAGGAAGCAGGCAGCCAAGGAAGCTATAGCAGAGGCTTTATGCCAGAAAGGCAGAATCTTCCCTGCTCACCTGGCAGATTCAAGCAATGTTTGACTGCATCCCTGTTGCTACCTAGTGCAGTATTCCACAGGGAGTTCCCAGCTCCAAGTGCTGTTGCAGCCCCAGCCTAACACCACCATTTGGTCATTTTTTGGTGTAGATGACAGCAGTGTTAGAAAACAGCCACAGGATGGTCAAGACTGAGCTTTTCTACATCACTCACCTGATCCTGAGGCTGTGGAAATGCAGTCATGATTTCCTTGGGGGCTAACAAAGCAAATAGAAACAAAAGCAACACAAAACCTCTCCAAACAAACCTGAAAACCAAACAGAAAAACCAGCCAAGCAAAAACCAAATAACCAAGCACACCAAAACTCCTCCAAGAAGCAAGCAAGCCAACCACACAAGGGTATAAATAGTCCTGATTTGAGCTTCAGGCTCTTGCAGCTTTCCCCAAAGCCCTGCATCCTCTCCTTCCCAGTGCTTTGTCTCTGTCCTTTATTCCTCCAAGCCACTACCACTATTTTGAGTCCATTAACCTGAGTCAGCTCACTGCTTGGGGAGCTTATTTCTGCTTGACTCAGAAAGTGATGCTGCTTTTCATTTCATTTCTCTTCCCAACACAGATACACACACACAAAAAAGGAAATCTTTTTTCAGTGGAAGCAACAGAACCAAACCAATAGGTTGGAGGATCCAGAAATAGCTGTGAGAATGATTGGCCAAAGTCATTAAGGCAGTTACAGTGGTGGTTTACTTTGGAATGCAAGCTTGCATCTTTTATATGCTCCTCTGGAATGAAGAGCTACATCTGGTAGCCTTTGGAGTGTGGTGCCCACTAGAGCACTGTCATTAATTACACAGCCTGCACGAAGTGCAAGTGAAAGCTGATGGAACTGACACCAGTGGCTTGGCAGAGCTGCTGGAGAAACGCCATCACACTGCCCCAACACTAATGACCTCACATGCAGCTAATTACCCTGCAGGGACTGTTGTGTTTCCCTTCATGGCTCTGTCTGTGCCTTGGGTGCAGGAGAGGCAATTTCTCCTGTATCCTGGAATGCAGCTGGTTGTGAAATTGCATCTCACTCCTGCAGGACCAGCTTGTACCAACCCTTTCAACAAAGAAACAGTGGAGGAAGAGGCTGTAAGCTTACAGAAAGGTCAGCCAGGGGAGAACAGATTAGTCTGGAGAGATTAATCTACAGAGGACAAGATTAGTCTGGTCCTTTGTTACCACTGCCTCCTGCTCCACAGAAAACCCAGTTCAGTGACTGGGGTTTTATTTTCCCCATCACCATTGCAGTGGCCTGCATTTCTCTGGCAGCAGAGCAGTCACGCTGTGAAGCATTCTTGCTCCTCACATTGTTCTGGTTTAATACTGCATCCATATGCAGACTTTGAAGGCCTTCCTGATAAGCAGCAAGGAGGAGATAAGGAGGACTAACAGGTGAAAACTCCCAATCTTTGCTCTCGTGGTCAAATAGGATTCATTTCTGCAGTCAGTGGCTTTTTGCATGAGCAAAGATTTCAAATACACATGAAATTTAAACCTACTAGAGGGAAAAGAGGAGAGGAGTGTGTGGGGGAAAGACTTGTTGGGATTAAATTTTAATCTTTTATTGGCCTGCTTGGTGTTTTGTGTGGTTTGTTGTCCTCAGCTTCTGCTTTGTTAAGCTACTGCCTCGACAGATCAGAGCTCTGTTTCTCTTCTTAATGGTTAAATAAATTACTTCAGTTCCTTTTATATAGATAGCTTAATAGCTTTGGTGCTTTGGCATTTAAAGTTATGCTGCTTTAGCTTTCCAAGAAGGCAGAACTTGGAATTTAAATGCATTTATTTATTGTTTGTTTGGGATTTAGCAATGTACAAGTGGAAAACAAATAAGAAAGGGGTTGGCCAGAACCTGGCTGCAGGGCCTGGCACAAAACAATGGCAGAAACGGAGTTTTTCTTTGCAAATATAGTTTTAGAAGGGTCCCAAAAAGAAAGTACATTAAGCAGAAGTTGGAAAGACCTGCTCATAAGCCAAGATAAAGTGGTGATCTCAAGCCTTAAGTCTTTGCTTTCTTCATTTGGGCTGAGACCTCCTTTCCTCTCTGAAAAAGTGGCAAACCCTGCAGGTTAGAACTGAATGATCCTTGAGGTCTCTTCCAACCTAAACCATCCTGATTCTATGACCCTTAGCAGAGGAGCAATTCAGAAGGCTGTGAGGATCCAGTGGACCTGTGTAGCTCCAGGCCTCACATTGCAGGCTTTGAAGATAATAAAGATGTGACATGTCCTGGGGGGAGTCTCCTGTTAGCCAGAAGCACTTTTCTGTTAGCCAGAGCCCTTGGTCACTCTCCTCTGCAGTGCAGAGCTACAGGAAGAAGAATGGACCAGCACTGGTTCCTTTCTCTCCCAAAGCATAGGTTAATTGGCTGGGTGAGAGGTTGAACTGGATGATCCTTGAGGTCTCTTCCAACATAAACCATGCTGTGATTCTATGACCCCTAGCAGAGAAGCAATCCAAAAGGCTGTGAGGATCCAGTGGACCTGCTAGCTCCAGGCCCCACATTGAAGGCTTTGAAGATAATAAAGATGTGACATGTCATGGGGGGAGTCTTCTGTTAGCCAGAAGCACTTTTCTGTTAGCCAGAGCCCTTGGTCACTCTCCTCTAAAGGAAGAAGAATGGACCAGCACTGGTTCCTTTCTCTCCCAAAGCATAGGTTAATTGGCTGGGTGAGAGGTTGAACTGGATGATCCTTGAGGTCTCTTCCAACCTGGTTGGTTTTGTGATAAGTTAACCATTGGGAAATGCCTGGCTACTCAGATTTGTCACTAGAAGAGACTCCATTCCCCACTTGTCACTGGTGTTGGGAGAGCTAACCCTCTACCTTTGGCTTTTTTCAGTGTCTCAAGGCTCATTTTCGTGCGACACCTGGGGGGTGTCCTAGCAGTGGCGAACATCAGGGGCGGAGGCGAATACGGAGAGACCTGGCACAAAGGTAAATCAGGCCAAGCAGAGGAGCAGACCTGCAGGCTAGGCAAGGATGAGCACAACAGTTTCCCTTTGCTCCCTCTTCAGTCTCCTTTTGCCTTGACTCTGTAAAAAAGTCAATGTTCTCCTCGCTCATGCATGAGGTCTGTGCACTGTCTGGGTTTATCAGGACAAGGGGGAATGGGTTTAAACTGGAAGAGGGGAGGTTTAGACTGGATGTTAGGAGGAAGTTCTTTACAGTGAGGGTGGTAAGACACTGGAACAGGTTGCCCAGGGAGGTTGTGGAGCACAGAAGCACCCAATGTGATCAAAGATCACATTGGGTGCTTCTGTGCTCCACATCCTCCCTGGAGGTGTTTAAGGCCAGGTTGGATGAGGCCTTGAGCAACCTGCTCTAGTGGGAGGTGTCCCTGCCTATGGCAGGGGGTTGGAGCTGGATGATCCTTGAGGTCCCTTCCAACCTAAACCATTCTATGATTCTGTGCTCTGATGGTTTTCCTTGGAGTGCTTCAGTTCTGCACCCTGCTCAAAAGGAGGTTTGCACAAACACAGTGTTTTCTTTCCAAGCAGATCATTGATGGTTTTTTGAAGTGAGCAGCAGTCCCTCAAGAGGATTTGCAAATGCAGCTATTTATCTTGAGCTGATTATCAAAACAGTGTCTGTCTCTGTTGCTTTTTCATCTTCTTTAGTTGCAGGTGCCCCACAGTTCTAGATCCCCAAGACAACAACACTGTTCAGGCTCCCTTGGTATCACAAACACACAACCCCCCCCAAACATTTCCAGAGCCTTACAGAAGATGTGAAGTTTTGAGTTCAGAATGTGACTCCTCCAGGTTGCTTCTGCACAGTTTGTGACTAGACCTTTCTGTTGTAGTCAGTCAATGGGAGTGAAGTGCACTTAGAAACAATCAGCTCCACGAGTGCAGCCCCAGGCCTTCACTACACACTCTCTTAGGGAGTTCAGCATCTTCTGGGCAAGTGTTTGACCATTTTGATTCATTAAAGCTGACTTCTAAGCTGCAGGGCAAGTGAGTCCCTCTCTCACAAAATCCTCTCAATCTCGTCCTGCTTTCCTAGTACCTGTGCTGCGTTTCTCTCCATGTCTTTCCCATGTGTGACAATTTGGGAGTTACCCACCCCCCTGCTCTTATGAAATCACCCAAACTGGGCTCAGCCAAGCTGGAAGTTAAGGAATGAAGTTTTATACTCACAGCTCAGCGCAAGATACAAGCAGATAGTTACAATATTTGCAGCTATAGACAGAAATATGCAAGTTAAATGCAATACAGGAGCACAGCAGCCCTGCCAGAAACCTGAGTCCCCAGGAGGGGCTCCCAAGCACCCTTCCACCTTCTTTCCACCCCTCTACCTTATCCCAGGTTTGCCTTACTCCTCTGCCATGGGCAGGAACACTCCACCCTAGAGCAAGCTGGCCAGCAGCCTCATCCAGCCTGGCCTTAAACACCTCCAGCAATGGGGCCTCAACCACCTCCCTGGGCAACCCATTCCAGCCTCTCACCACTCTCATGCTCAACAACTTCCTCCTCATGTCCAGGCTGACTCTCCCCACCTCCAGCTTTGCTCCATTCCCCCCAGTCCTGCCACTCCCTGACAGCCTAAAAAGTCCCTCCCCAGCTTTTTTGTAGCCCCCTTCAGATCCTGGAAGGCCACAAGAAGGTCACCTGGGAGCCTCCTCTTCTGCATCCTGCACAGCCCCAACTCTTTCAATCTGTGCTCACAGCAGAGCTGCTGCAGCCCTCTGAGCATCCTCCTGGCCCTGCTCTGGACATGCTCCAGCATCTCCACATCCCTCCTGTAATAGTGGCTCCAGAACTGGATGCAGGAAGAAGCTGCAAAAAGCCCTGCTCATGTCTGTATCACACCCAGCATTATTTAATGGTGCTGCCATGCTCCCATCCCAGCAATCTGATGGATAAGCTGCTGGAGATGTCAACAAGGCAAATGCACCAAAACAATGGTGTTTCTGGTGCAGCAATTTGCCATGGGAGCAACCTAAAATAACTTTGTACCAGACAAAACAATATTCCTGGATCATTACATCTTGCTTTTACTATTTCATCTGCACTAACTTTTTTTCTGGCTGGGTCATTTCCTCACAATTGAGTTAAATGTGTAATAGTTTCAGAAATAGAAGCTCTCTATGCTTGCAGATAACAGGATATTATTGTTAAAGACCAAGCATCCTTCATTCATTTTCATTTGACAATTGGTTTGTAGTAGGTCTTAATAAAATTTATCTTAATACCATAATGCTTCTTTAGTCCACCTATTTCCTGCATGATTTTGACCCAGGCCTGTTACTGCAGTTCCACACTAAAATCTCTCTCTGTGGTAATTCCAGGAGCAATGCAGAAATCTGCTTTTTTAGGTTGAACTTTTGTAACTAGGATCCTGAGCTTACACCAAACCACAACTTGGAGCAAAGAATAAGATTTATTTCTCCTTTCCTGTCACGTATTTGGAGACTTTCTGTGGTCCCAGTGTGCTCATCTTCTGTGGTCTTAGAATCATAGAATCAACCCAGTTGGAAGAGACCTCCAAGATCATGCAGCCCATCCTAGCACCCAGTTCTACCCAGTCATCTAGACCATGGCACTGAATGCCTCATCCAGGCTTTTCTTGAACACCTCCAGGGACATTGACTCCACCACATCCCTGGGCAGCCCATTCCAATGCCAATCACTCTCTCTGACAACAACTTCCTCCTAACATCCAGCCTAGACCTGCTCTGGCACAACTTGAGGCTGTGTCCCCTTGTTCTGTTGCTGGGTGCCTGGCAGAAGAGCCCAACCCCACCTGGCTCCAACCTCCCTTCAGGTAGCTGCAGACAGCAATGAGGTCTGCCCTGAGCCTCCTCTTCTGCAGACTGCACACCCCCAGCTCCCTCAGCCTCTCCCCATAGGGTTTGTGTTCCAGGCCCCTCACCAGCTTCATCGCCCTTCTCTGGACAACTTCCAGCACCTCAACATCTCTCTTGAATTGAGGGGCCCAGAACTGTTAGTGTGAGGATGCTATTTGTTAACAAAGGAAAATGAGAGTACAGACTGCTCCCAGTTCTGCAAGATCTGCATGAACCAGTGCCAGAGTTAGCAGTATTTTGGATCACAGAAGAGAAGCATCCAGCGTAGACTGAGTGTAGAAGGAGACACCTCTGGCTCAGAACTCATCTCTCTTGCTTTAGGGTGATGTTAACTGCCCTGGGGATTCCTGGATCAGAGTGGAAACCTTAGGCAATTAACAGAGAATAAAGATCCAGCTTTTAAAGTGGCTGGAACTGGAATTGCACTTCTGAGCCACTCTTACCTGAAGAGACCACAGCCTTTGCTAGAGGAATGTGAGGATTTGCTTCCTAGTTCCATTTCTTACTTGCATTGAATTGCCCAAGAAAGGACATACCAGGTCTTAACCTTGGGGAAGAAGCCAGTTTTAGTCTCCTGCCAAACAGGCATCTAAAGTGGGAAGATTTGATCAGCTGTGAGTCCTTTGGGTTGATATTCTTCTGCTCAAATAGGTGAAAGATTATAGGGCAAAGCCATCCTCTTCCTCCCCTCTCCCCACATGTTTTGTGTGTGTTGAGAACTGGAAGTCTTACCACTGATGTTACCTGGGCCTAATTTTTCAGGCATCATTTATTCTCATACATCTTAATGACACCAGGGATTGTATTTAACAGGATGGCAGCTTCTTTAATGTTCCCATATTGATAATGAATACAATTTCTGACCAAGATGCAACTCTTGAACATATCAGATGGATACAACTACCTGAAGGGAGGCTGGAGCCAGGTGGAGTTGGTCTCTTCTCCCAGGCAAGCGGCAACACAACAAGGGGGACACAGACTCAAATTGTGCCAGGGCAGGTCTAGGCTGGATGTTAGGAGGAAGTTGTTGTCAGAGAGAGTGATTGGCATTGGAATGGGCTGCCCAGGGAGGTGGTGGAGTCACCATCTTTGGAGGTGTTGAAGCCAAGCCTGGAGGAGGCACTTAGTGCCATGGTCTGGTTGATTGCCTAGGGCTGGGTGCTAGGTTGGACTGGCTGAGCTTGGAGGTCTCTTCCAACCTGCTTGATTCTGTGCTCCTATGATATATAGCTGTGGAAACAAACACTAAGACAGAACCACCAGCCACATATTCTACCTCTAGGATATTGAAGTGCTTCTTTTATACAGCTGGTTTTAGAAGTTGAAGCTTTGTTGCCTTAAGAGGCTGTCACTGAGTTTAGTGCTGTTAAAAGTCGAATTAGAGCAAACCTCCAGTGGATTGGATGTGGTCATTCTGTGTGTATTTAGCAATGCAAAGCTTTTAGCTTTAATTTTACTGGTTAGGAACCTGGCACTCACTTGGTGGTGTCAGGTATGTATTATTCAGAGCTTCTGAAAGCTTTACAGTTATTGACAGAACCATCTTATCCCCTCTCTGTGTTGAAAGAATCTCAGTTTTGCTGTCTTTCCGAGCCCAGCATCAATTATTAAGAGGTTCATGGAACTGGAATTGTTCCCAAGTAGTTTTGCAGTGGTTGTCTTGAAGGGATGGGTATCAAATGGATTGGATGGCATCAACTGATTGGTTTTATTTGTCTGCTAGGTGGTATCTTGGCCAACAAGCAAAATTGCTTTGATGACTTTCAGTGTGCTGCCAAATACCTCATCAAGGAAGGCTACACGTCCCCGAAGAAGCTGACTATTAATGGAGGCTCAAATGGAGGCCTCTTAGTTGGTAAGAACTGCTCATGGCCTGGGTTTGCTGCTGGGTTGATCAAAGTAACCAGAGAGTCTTGTTTCAGAAGCTCCAGAATGCCAGGAGAAATTTAGATTGGACATGAGGAAAAGTTTCTTTACTGTGAGAGTGGTGAGGCACAGAGATGATGCAGGGGCTGGAGTGCCTCTGCTGTGAGGACAGGCTGAGGGAGCTGGGGGTGTGCAGCATGGAGAAGAGAAGGTTCAGGGGGGGCCTAGATCTGCCTTGCCAGTACCTGGAGGCATCCTCCAGGAAGGTTGCAGAGGGACTTTTCATAAGCATGTCTAGAGATAGGACAAGGGGGAATGGTTTGAAGCTGAAGGACAGCAGGGTTAGACTGAAGCTGAGGAAGAAGTTCTCCAGCAAGAGGGTCGTGAGACTCTGGAATAGGTTGCCCAGGGAGGCTGTGGATGCCTCCTGCCTGGGAGTGTTCAAGGCCAGGTTGGATGAGGCCTTGGGCAACCAAGTCTAGTTGAGAGGTGTCCCTGCCCATGGTGGGGAGCTTGGAGGAGATGATCTCTGAGGTCCCTTCCAACCTGAGCCATTCTAGGATTATAGGATCACAGGCTCACAGGATGTCAGGGGTTGGAAGGGACCCAAAGAGTCCAACGCCCCTGCCAGAGCAGGACCAGACAATCTAGCTCAGGTCACACAGGAACACATCCAGACAAGCCTTGGAAGGCTCCAGAGAAGGAGACTCCACAGCCTCTCTGGGGAGCCTGCTCCAGTGCTCTGGGACCCTTACAGGAAAGAAGTTCCCCCTTGTGTTGAGCTGGAACCTCCTGTGCTGCAGGAGGTTCTGTGCTGTCTTTCCAGTAGGAGTTGAGTGGCAGGAATCCAGACCCCCCTGCTCTGAATAACCTCTGGTTAGAAACCTTCCCTCGCACTTGCAGGTGGATTACAGTCCAGATGGATTTCCATCTTCTTAATAAGCCAGGCAGAGATTTTCCTTGACTGGGTGGAATTAGGTGAACTGAGGAAATTCCTCTAAGTGCTTTTTCACCAGAGCAGAACAGACCTTTGCAGTAGTTGCTGGTGCAGCCCTAGTGAGCATAACTCATGCTTTATGTGTTAGGACCTGCTGCAGATGCCCTCAGTGCTCACTGACTGCAGACAAAGCTGGCAAGGAAGAGCACAGTCACTCTTCCAAAATACTGTTTCCTTTTGAGTCAGGCTAACAGGAGGTGTCTCTGAAGGGTGCAGAGCCCTGGGCTCTTGCCTCGTTCAGCTGCGGAACAAGAATTCCTTGTCCTGCAGTGTGATCCCCGAGCCGAGCAGGGCAGCACAGCCCTGAGCTGAAAATCTGCTTCCTGCCTGTGCCTGACCTTCAGCCTGGAGAAGAAAAGGCTTCGAGGAGACCTTAGAGTGGCTTTGCAGTATCTGAAGGGAGCCTACAGGAAGGCTGGGGAGGGACTACTGACAAGGTCTGGTAATGTCAGGACGAGGGGGAATGGGTTTGAACTGGAGGAGGGGAGATTTAGACTGGATGTTAGGAGGAAGTTCTTTACAGTGAGGGTGGTGAGACACTGGCACAGGTTGCCCAGGGAGGTTGTGGAGCACAGAAGCACCCAATGTGATCAAAGATCACATTGGGTGCTTCTGTGCTCCACATCCTCCCTGGAGGTGTTTAAGGCCAGGCTGGATGAGGCCTTGAGCAGCCTGCTCTAGTGGGAGGTGTCCCTGCCTGTGGCAGGGGGTTGGAGCTGGATGATCCTTGAGGTCCCTTCCAACCTAAACCATTCTATGATTCTATGATTCTCTTGTTTGCTCACACCAACAGTTCTTGAGGGCTTGAAGTCTTCATTTTGTAGTGAGTTGTAAAACTCAATGTATAGAGGAGCAAAAGGTTACCATTTATTAAGGCATATAATTAAGTATTATGGCTAACGAAAGGGGTGCAGTGGGAATGGCTGAGTGCCTCCACAAGGGACTTCTTGCTGAAGTAACTATTTAGGGAGCCAGCAACAGCAATGATTTGCAAAGCCCTGAGCAGCACACAGTGCTTCAAGAGCCCCTGCAATAAAGAGTGCTCAGATGAAATGTTGTGATAGTTTGGTTTGGGATTTTTTTTTCTCTCCTACCAGCATATAATTTATGGTCACATAAGGAAATAACATGAAGGAGAGAGATCTAGTCAAAAGCTTCAATTGAAAGGTTAAAGAGCATTTACCTGACAGCTCCTTAAGGCACTCTATATGAAAATGGCTCAGGGAGAGTCAGCACAGATGACCAGAAATAAAATCACATCCTTCAGAAAACAGGAATCACATTCAGATGAAGAGGCTGGGCTAAATTCCAGCAGAGACTGATGGACCAGAGGACACTAATGAGCTATTTGCTTACAGTATAAAGGTCAGCTCTCTGTGCACGTCAGAAGCAGGAAGCTGGCCAGAGGATCTGTGGGCCTTGAAGGTTAGTGAGGTGTGAAAGGAGCACTGAAGAGCACAACAAGCGAATGATCTGTTTGCTTTGATGTTCCCTCCCAAGGAGCATGGGGAATTCCTTGCACCAGAGTCTCTCTGCATGGGGAATACTCTGAGGAGCTGACTCAAGCTAAGGCATCAGCAGAAGAGGTTTTGGAATCGGTCAGATGAGAAGCAGAGTGTTGCCAGCAGCAGATGGTGCACACACCAGATCCTAAGCAGGCTCCAGAATGAAATGCAGGCTAAAGCCTGAGTATCTGAGGAACAGAAGGGGGCAAGGGTAATGCCAATTTCTAAATGGTTCATGGTGATCCACAAGCTGCAGATGAGTAAATCTGACTTCTCCCAGGAGTAAAGTAATGGAGACCAATAAATAATAGCTGACATACAAGGAATGATTTTGCAGGCTGGAGTTGCATCTTGCTATTGGGGGGGAGTCAGGCAGCATATGGTGCTTGTATTAGTGGTCTAGGTGAGGAGTCACTCTTGGATATTCAAAAGCTCTTGCCAAGGTCCTTTGAAAGTTCTGGCTGAGCTGGAAGCAAGGTCATGTCATAGCAACATCCTGGTGAGCAGGAGGCAAGGAATGGGAATAAAGAATCCATTTTCCCAGCAGACAGAAATGAGGAGATAGGAGGAAAGCGTAGACCTATGTGTGGATCGCAGTGATCAGCTCTGAATCAAGAAAGGGATTCTGAGACCCATTGTAGTACTTCTGTGAAAATCTCAGTGCTCTTGTTAAAAACAAGCAGAGGAGTCTGTAAAATCAACAGGTTGACAAAGGCTTGCAGCACTAGGGCAAGGGGCAGTGGTTTTAAACTACAGCAGGCAGATTTAGTTTGGACCTTTAGAAGTTCTTTACCATGAGAGCGATGGAACACGGGAACAGGTTGCTCAGGGAGGTAATGGAGACTCCATCCCTGGGCACATTTAAGATCAGGCTTGATGGGGCTCTGAGCAGCCTTATCTTCTTGGGGCTATGAGAGGTGAGGCTCTTCAGCCTGGAGAAAAAGAGAAGGCTTCGAGGAGACCTTGGAGTGGCCTTTCAGTATCTGAAGGGGGCTACAAGAGGGCTGGGGATGGACTATTGACAAGGTCTTGTAATGACAGGATGAGGAGTAATGGGTTTAACTGGCAGAGGGGAGATGGATGTTAGGAAGAAATGCTTCACAATGAGGGTGGTGAGACACTGGCATCTTTGATCACATTCTGTGCTTCTATGCTCCACAACCTCCCTGGAGGTGTTCAAGACCAGGTTGGATGAGGCCTCAAGCAACCTGTTCTAGTGGGAGGTGTCCCTGCCTATGACAGGGAGTTGGAACTGGCTGAGCTTTGAGCTCCCTTCCAACCTAAACCATTCTATGTCCCTGATTACTGCAAGGTGGTCAGGCTGGATGACCTTTGGAGGTCCTTTCCAGCCCAGTGCAGTCTGTGATTTTTCACTGTGAAGCTCCCAATCCTTTCAGCTATGAAAGCTAACAGAGTTGTTTTCCTATCCCAGCTGCCTGTGCTAACCAGCGCCCTGACCTGTTTGGCTGTGCCATTGCCCAGGTGGGAGTGATGGACATGCTCAAGTTCCACAAGTACACTATTGGCCACGCCTGGACCACTGACTATGGCTGCTCCGACTGCAAAGAGCAGTTTGAGTGGCTGTGCAAGTAAGTGACTTGAAATAAAAGCTTCCAAAGAGCATCCTCTGCTCAGCAGCTTCAGCTTGGCATGATCAATATTTGTTCTGTAGAGTTACTTCATCCTTTCCCACGCTGGGTCTGGGGAGCTCAGCGTTTCCAAAGTCAGTCTGACGTGGAAGAATTATCTTCAAAGCCCTCTTGAGACAGCTGGTCATCTTCTCACAGCTCTTTCACCATCAGCTTGAACAACTTGCAAGGTTTTCTTTCTGAATAATGACTCCTATGTCCTGTCCCAAAAGGAATATTCTCAAGTGAACCACAACAGAAATTGTTTGTTTGTTTTCTTGCACAGCAGAGGAGAGGCAAGCGGCGCTGGGAAGGAGTTTAGACAGTGTGGACAGAATTTGTTTGTAGAAATTGAACAGCAGCACCCCAAAGTTCTGCTGCAAAGGAAGGAAATTCTGGAAGATAGATTGGTTATTGCTCAAAAGCCAGGAATTGAAGGTGATCTGGTGAAAGCAGGAAAACTTACAGCTCTCCCTTCAGTTTCCTGCATGGTGTTCCTTCGGAGGACATGCTAAGGAGGGGGGAAATTTACTACTTTACCAGCAGAAGCTGTTTCCAGGTTTTAAGAAGCCATTGACATGCAGACCTGGACCACACATATATGCTGGCATGAAGTCTCCTTTGACCTGTTCCCCAGCAGGATAGATCCTGCTGAGGGCTGGACTGCTTTTGCTGCAGTTTTCCTGCTGCCTTTTGGTGGTGTATGAGATGTGTGCATGTTGCTCTCTGAACCTGAAGAGAGGTTCTTGCTTCACCTTTGAGAGCCAGACAGCTGTGGCCACTGCCTCACACCAGCTGCCAGGGTTGGACTCGATGATTTCCAGAGATCCCTTCCCACCCCTACCATTCTGTGATTCTGTATTAGTGCAGTTCTGATTGAGGCAACTGAGAGCTGTATCCTCAGTGGTACCAACAATGCCACTGTGTTGAGGCCTTGAGCAACCTGGTCTGTAGTGGAAGGTGTCCTTGCCCACGGCAGGGAGGAAGGACATGGAACTGTTAAAGCGAGTCCAGAAAAGACCATGAAGATACTCAGAGGGCTGGAGCAGCTCTGCTGTGAGGACAGGCTGAGAGAGTTGGGACTCTGGAGAAGGGAAGGCTTCAAGGAGATGTTGGAGTGGCCTTCCAGTATCTGAAGGGGGCTACAGGAGGGCTGGGGAGGAACTATTGACAAGATCTTGTAATGAGAGGATGAGGAGGAATGGGTTTGAACTGGAGAGGGGAGACTGAAACTGGATGTTAGGAAGAAGTTCTGTGCAGTGAGGTTGGTGAGACACTGGCACAGGTTGCCCAGGGAGGTTGTGGAGATTCTGTGCTTCTGTGCACCACAACCTCCCTGGAGTTGTTCAAGGCCAGTTTGGATGAGGCCTTGAGCAACCTGCGTATGGCAGGGGGTTGGAACTGGATGTTCTTCGAGGTCCCTTCCAACCTAAACCATTCTATGGCAAGGGATTGGAACTAAATGATCTTTGAGGTCCCTTCCAACCTAAACCATTCTATGGCAAGGGGTTGCAACTAGATGATCTTTGAGGTCCCTTCCAACCTAAGCCATTCTATGGCAAGGGATTGGAACTAAATGATCTTTGAGGTCCCTTCCAACCTAAACCATTCTATGGCAAGGGGTTGGAATTAAATGATAATTATAATAATAATCCAAGGTGACCTCATTGTGGCCTTCCAGTATCTGAAGGGGGCTACAAAAAAGCTGGGAAAGGACTTTTCAGGCTCTCAGGGAGTGCCAGGACTGGGGGGAATGGAGCAAAGCTGGAGGTGGGGAGAGTCAGCCTGGAGGTGAGGAGGGAGTTATTGAGCATGAGAGTGGTGAGAGGCTGGAATGGGTTGCCCAGGGAGGTGGTTGAGGCCCCATGGCTGGAGGTGTTTAAGGCCAGGCTGGATGAGGCTGTGGGCAGCCTGATCTAGGGTAGGGTGTCCCTACCCATGTCAGGGGAGTTGGAACTGGCTGATCCTTGTGGTCCATTCCAACTCTGATTCTATGATTCTATGATCTTGGAGGTCCCTTCCCACCCCAACCATTCTACCAATCTGTGGTCTCAGTATGAGACAATCTTCTTGTCGCATCTTGAGATGGGGGAGATGAAAACTGTGAACGTCTGTGTGCTCTTCTCAGGTACTCTCCACTTCACAACATCAAGCTGCCAGAAGAAGATGGCATCCAGTACCCCTCCACGCTGCTGCTGACCGCAGACCACGACGACCGCGTGGTGCCTCTGCACTCGCTCAAGTTCATCGCCACCCTGCAGTACGTGGTGGGCCGCAGCCGCAAGCAGACCAACCCCCTCCTCATCCACGTCGACACCAAGGCTGGGCACGGGGCAGGGAAGCCAACTGCTAAAGTCATTGAAGAGGTCTCAGATATGTTTGCTTTTATAGCACGGTGCCTAAATCTGGAGTGGATCGAATAGGCAAAGAGCTCCTCCCTGCCTCCTTTAGCGACCAAGGGCTTTAACACCAGCTCAGACCAACCAGACTGCTCCTCCCTGTAGTACTTACACTTAAGAACTGCAGTTTAATATTTGATTGACCCAACCTGCTGTGGAGTTTTGATCTTCTGTGCTTCCCTCTTGAGTTGTTTTTCTCTCTTTTGGGTTTTTTTGTTTGGCTTTCTTTTCTACTGCCTGCCTTTGACAAGCATGTTGAGGTAAATAGCTGCTGTCAGTGCCGTGGTGAACCTTTTAGATGGCAGAGTTAGTCCTTAGTTGAACTTCTCTCCTGTAAACAGTTTGAATGCATTTTACACCTATAAGCTCACCCAGATCACCTGTAATTACATGTAAGCACTGCCTGCATAAGAGGACTGTGAGCATACTTCAATGAGGACTGTGAGCATACTTCAATGAGGACTGTGAGCATACTTCATTGAGGACTGTGAGCATACTTCAATGAGGACTGTGAGCATACTTCATTGAGGACTGTGAGCATACTTCATTGAGGCCTGTGAGCATACTTCATTGAGGACTGTGCGCATACTTCATTGAGGACTGTGAGCATACTTCATTGACACAGGAGCTTATTTAAGAATGTAAATTGAAGGTGTTCAGTGCTGCCCATAAAGTACTAAAGAGGGAGTCATCTGGAGAATTAACTGTCATTAAAAAGCTTCTATTACATGCTGCTCAGAAGTGTAGTACACTCTATGTAATAATAACAACGTGGTTGAATTGTTCTTTTCTTTCCAGGCAGGCTTCAGTTTTCTCTTCTACCATTTATTTCCACGCAGGAGAGGAAAAATGGAGGCTGGAAGTGTTGAAGAAATCTCAGATTCTTATTCTACATGGCCTAATAATAATGATAATTATAATAATAATTGTAATCATGGTAATAATAATAACACTGAGAACCAAGAAAAGAGTGGATGAGGCACTTAGTGCCATGGTCTGGTTGATTGGCTGGGGCTGGGTGCTAGGTTGGACTGGATGAGCTTGGAGGTCTCTTCCAACCTGATTGATTCTATGAAACCATTCCTGCTGCACAAACCCTAATGGTGGCCTGGTTGCAAGTTTAACTTCTTCTCTCTACAGTGAAGTGCTGTTTGATGAAGAAACTCTGCATTTTGTGCCCTTTATTTCCAGAGCATGAAGCAAACCTCAGCATCTGGGCAAGGTAATGTCCTTTTCCAGCAGCATTTTTTCTTAGATAAATAAGATAACCACTATCAAACCCCCAAAAATCCTTCAAGCCCTATGAGAGGCTTGGGCTACATGAACCAAACTCTGGGTTTAAATGGAAATAAATCATGGAAATGCTTCTTTTGGTACTCTTCACAGCTTGTGTGAAGGTCTCCTAGCTGAATCTGCTCCCCTGAGAATGCATTTGCATTAGTGTTGATTCATGTGGAAAAGGTCAGAAGTGTTTTGAAAAGCTGAGAGTCTTCCTACTCTTCACAGACAGAGACACTGCAATTACTTTACACCTGACTTAATTTACATTTTGGTAGCTGGGGGGAAGAAGAAAACAGCCCAAAAAGCCTCTAGGAACCTGAATTTAGCTGAGTGCTGCACCCTCCCCAGCAGTGCAACCACCGAGACCTAAGGGTGGAAGAAGAGCAGCTGTGGAGATGTAAAAATAAAGGACACTCAGGACAGAGTCTGGGGACACCTGCTCCTGGCACTTGGGACTTCTCCTGTTTCCCTGGGATTTTCCTGGCTCTGCTTTGCCATCTGCCTGCAGGAAGGCAGGAACATGAGCAGCAGTACTGCTGGGTTGGCTGTGGCCACCAGCAGCCTCCAGACATCTCTCTTGTCAGGACACTCGTTTATTTTTAGCCTGAGGTGGCCCCCTCAGGCTTGCCCGAGATCTGCTCACAGACTTTTCTCCTGTGACAGGGGTTTTCCAAGGGGGGGAGGGAAAGGGGAGGGAACTTGGAAGCCAAACTAATCACAGAGTGTCAGGGGCTGGAAGGGACATTGAAGGATCATCTAGTCCAAGCCCCCTTGCCAGGGCAGGATCACCTCTAAGCAACCACCCAATTTCCTGCAGGGCTCCTCAGCCATCCTTAGTGTTAGCTTTTGTGCAAGTGCCTGTGGGCAGAGCTCTCAGGGTTTGAAGAGCCCAGGCTGTCTGAACAGCCAGCTTTGGCAGCTTTGTGCTTGTAATGACTTCTGCCTGCCAGGGGAAGAGAAGGCATTCCTCTGGCTGTTCCTTCATTTGCCCTTGCAGGAGGGGGAGGTGGAGCAGCCTTCACAGCTCTGCAGTTAGTGTTGTGAGCTCAAGGTAATGCTATTTCTGAACAGCTCTTCCTGAGTAAGTTCATGTCTTGGGTTGGTTGATGGCAGAGGAGTGCCACTGCTGGAGTGCTTCCGTGGAAGCTGGGCTAGCTGCTGGCACCTGCAGAAATGAACTGGAAGTGTGAAGCAGGGCTGAGATTTGATCATTTCTCCTAATTTTCTGTAAGAAGCTTCACTGAAAATGCAGCAAGCCCCAGCTGTCTTCTAGGCCCTTCTTAAGTACTGGAAGGCTGCTCTAAGGTTTCCCCCACAGCCTTCTTTTCTCCAGGCTGAAGAGCTCCAACTCTCATTGAAAGCTTTTTCAGTATGAAAAATGTGATGGCAGAAAACCCTCTCTAAGACCATTCACAGGCACCCAGGCTTCAGCTCTGCCAGGTTACCTTTCACCTTGTGTTCCACTAGAACACTTCAAGACATGCTGTAGTGGCTGTGGGGGTGTTGGGTTGATGGTTGGACTCGGTGACCTTGAAGGTCTTTTCCAGCCTAAAGAATTCTGTGGTTCTTTAGACAGAGGCAGTAAGAGAGCTGCATTGCTGTAATGAAGTAAACATCCATTCAAGAGAGATGTTGAGGTGCTGGAAGGTGTCCAGGGAAGAGCAGCAAGGCTGGGGAGGGGCCTGGAGCACAGCCCTGTGAGGAGAGGCTGAGGGAGCTGGGGGTGTGCAGCCTGCAGGAGAGGAGGCTCAGGGCAGAGCTCATTGCTGTCTGCAGCTGCCTGCAGGGAGGCTGTAGCCAGGTGGGGTTGGGCTCTGCTGCCAGGCAGCCAGCAACAGAACAAGGGGACACAGCCTCAAGCTGTGCCAGGGCAGGTCTAGGCTGGATGTTAGGAGGAAGTTGTTGGCAGAGAGAGTGATTGGCATTGGAATGGGCTGCCCAGGGAGGTGGTGGAGTTGGTGCCCCTGGAGGTGTTCAAAAAGGACTGGATGAGGCACTTAGTGCCATGGTCTGGTTGATTGTCTGGAGCTGGGTGCTAGGCTGGACTGGCTGAGCTTGGAGGTCTCTTCCAACCTGGCTGATTCTATGATTCTGTGATTGCTGCCCATAGACCTCAGAGCCTGGGAAACCTCTGTTGCTGACCCTCCATGAACAAACCTCCAGCTGCATTTTGAAGGTTACTCTTCCTCCCTGGAGATGCTCAGATCTCCCTCAGCTTGAAATAAGTGGCAGATCCCAGTCTGATCTTTGCAAGAGCACTCAAAGGTGCCTGAAAGCAAAAGTTCTTGAAGTGCTCTGAACTCACAACGTCGTCATCCTCCAGCCAAGCTTCAGCTGCCAAGGACAAAGTGGAAAACATCCTCTTCTCACAGATGACAGTCCCTGACACAACAACCCAGCCATTAAACAGTTTGCTGCTGTGGGCCTGCTGCCCACTCTTCCTGCTGGGTAGAGCCTTCCAGCGCCTTTGAGCTTGCCAGAGGAAGTGGATTGAGGGGGAGTGGTATCAGAGGGACAAAATTCCTTCTGGCTAATGAATTGGAAACCTTCCTGAGCCCATTTCATTACAGGCTTTGGACAGCTGTCATTAGTTTTGATGCTTTTTCCCTTTGGTGAGGATCAGGCATTCTGTTGTGCCAGCTGGGCACAGCCTTGCTGGGCCAGAGAAAGACTCACCCTGACAGTGGGCATCACCTGGAGAGGCACCGTAGGAAACTGCCTCCTGTTCACCAGGGGTCAGCACCAACCTGCCCTGGTTTCTGGTGCAGTACCTGCAGGGGGTGCGGTGGCCTCTTGCTGGCACCCACTGCAGCAGGACCTGTCAGAGACAGGAGGAGCAATCGGCAGGCAAGCAGGGAGGTGGGTGACAGGGTAAGGCCTGGGTATGGGTGCACAGTCCTGCGTGGCTCCTGCTGTTCCTCCTAGCTGTCAGAGCCTGGGTCTGAGCTCTGTTAGCTGTAGCTCATCCCACGGCCCTACAGCAGCTGCCAGGCTGGTGCTTAGCTGCAGTCACCCATCCATGGAAGTCTTCTACTTGGCTATTACTGTGGGAGCCAAGGATGATGTAGCAGTGGCTTGAGGAAGGATGTGGCAGATTGCATCACTTCACCCTGCTCTGCAGGCTGTGCTGCTGGCAGGCTTCACCAGGTTGCCTGCAGGCCACAGTGCCTGGAGTGGGCTCCACTGGTGGCTGAGGGCAGCAGAGTTGAAATGGAAGGTAGATCCCTCTCCTTTGTGTCTGCCTGTAGTATTCTTCAGTGACAGCACAAGCAACAGTGGGTGCAAGCTAGAACACAGGAGGTTCCACCTCAACGTGAGACACTTCATGGTGAGGGTGATGGGGCACTGGGGCAGGCTGCCCAGAGGGTGATGGGGCACTGGGGCAGGCTGCTCAGAGGGTGATGGGGCACTGGGGCAGGCTGCTTAGAGGGTGATGGAGCACTGGGGCAGGCTGCCCAGAGGGTGATGGAGCACTGGGGCAGGCTGCTCAGAGGGTGATGGAGCACTGGGGCAGGCTGCTCAGAGGGTGATGGAGCACTGGGGCAGGCTGCCCAGAGGGTGATGGAGCACTGGGGCAGGCTGCTCAAAGGGTGATGGGGCACTGGGGCAGGCTGCTTAGAGGGTGATGGGGCACTGGGGCAGGCTGCTCAGAGGGTGATGGGGCACTGGGGCAGGCTGCCCAGAGGGTGATGGAGCACTGGGGCAGGCTGCCCAGAGAGGTTGTGGAGTCTCCTTGTCTGGAGACTTTCCAAACCTGCCTAAATGTGTTCCTGTGTGACCTGTCCTGGGTGATCCTGCTCTGGCAGGGGGTTTGACCTCGGTGATCTTACTTTCCAGCAGCAGTTCCATCCTTCTCCCTCTCCCATCCTACTCCATTATGTGTTACAGGAACCTCTTCTTTACCTGCTTCCAGCTCCTCAAGCTTCTCTCACCTTTCCTCATCACCCCAGGCCTGCTCATTTTTTAATGCTTTGACTTTCTTACTGTTTCAGCCTTGTCTGCTCCTTGAGCTTCAGCATGCAGGAGTCACTGCAAAGCTTATGGCAAAGCCAGAAGAGCTCCAGGCTCACACACATGCAGAGACCTCTCCTTGGAGCTTTGCTGAGTTTCCTCTCCTTTGCTTCCAGCAAGTGCAGGGCTCCCTGGAGGCAGTTCTGAAGACTGGCTGCTCTTCTGCACTGACAGATGGTGCCCACATACATGGCCCTCCAAAGGTCTATGCTTCACTCAGATCTTCTTTCTGGGATGCCAGAGGGACCTGAGGCAGTGCTTGCTTTCCATAGACCACTGAATCCCACTCCCTGGGAATGTCTGCTACCAGCCTTACAATTCCCATTCTGCCCTCTGCTTTTAATCCCAACTTTCACTGCACTTTCACCATCTGCTGCTACCACCTCCAGCTGTCAGCTTTTAGAGGAACACTCTCTGAAGGTCAGCTGTAGCTCCAAGAAACCTTCTCTCCAGGTGCTTCTGCAAGAATGGGATGTCCTTGGCCAGCAGTCAGCTCCAGCCAACACATTCCCCCCGGCCCCTTCAGTGAGTTAGCTGTGGCTCAGCTTCTGTTGGTTTGTTCTTTTCCTTCCTCCTTTCTCCAGGGCAAGCTGTCCCTGCAGACTGCTGCCACCTCTTGTGCACCTCCTTCCTTGGAGCTGCCAACAAAAGCACTTGGTGTGAGTTTTACTCTCTGTGCTGGAAGATGAGCAGCTCTCAGACCTTCTGGCCCGGATGGTGGTTTTGCCTCTGCAGCAGCCACTTGTCCCTGTGTCCCTTGTCACTTCTCTCAGGAGCACAGCTGCCCCAGGACAATGTGGCCCTCTCCTCCTGCAGCCTCCAGGCTATATTCATCACTGCACCTTCTCCAGAGGCACTGGAAATGAAACCTGCACTTTTGTTTAGAGACAGACATTAAAAGCAAATCATAATCACCTGTGGTAGCTGAAACAGGGATTGGGGAACTGCAGAATTCCTGGAAGGAAGCACAGTGACAGTGCACAGCTCCATGTCTGCAGCACAGACGTGTGGGCAGTCCCCTCTGGCCTGGAACCTGTGGGGTTTATGTCTCAGTTACTGCTGAAGGAGATGTTAAAAGGCCTGAATGTTCTCCAGCCTCTCTGATACACCCTGAGGATTCTTCAAGACAGAGAGATGATGGAGAAAAGTGAGGAAGAGGATGTAAAAAGGAAACGTTTTGCTTCATCCTTAAAACCCTTTCCAGCCCTCACGATCTCTGCCAGATAACAGAGCCCTGGGAGAAGATGAGTGGAGCCATTTGATGGCTGAAAAGGACCCAGGTTCTCAGGAGCAAGGGCAAGCTTTCTTTGGATGTGGAGCCTCGCCACTGATGATGTTTCTGAGGTGAAGGAATGCACAACTCTGCTCAGCCCTCGAGTTTCTTCATCTGTCATGATCTGGGGCAGCTTTGCCAGCCTGTGGGGAGGCTAAGAGCAGTGAGTCCCAAGAGGGCAATGGGTGGGATGCTCAGAGGCAGGCTACCGCAGAGGGCTGTGCACACAGCTGTGTCTTGCTGCTCTCCTTCCCCTTGGATTCATGCAAACATCTATCAAGGAGTCTCCTGAGCTCTTTCCCTTCTGAACAAGATAGATCTGAGCTCTTGCTGCCAGCTCCTACTACTAGAAATGCCTTTAAACACCTACACATCTTTTGCTCTACTCACACTTAATTATGAGCTCAGTTGACAACTGACACTTAATTAAGGTGATTTCCTTTCATTCTTTCCCCTTCTCTCTCCTAACTCAAGTGATTGTTCCACTGATGCCAGTGCAGTCTTGCTGGGGTTGTGCAGCCTGCAGAAGAGGAGGCTCAGGGCAGAGCTCATTGCTGTCTACAACTACCTGAAGGGAGGCTGTAGCCAGGTGGGGTTGGGCTCTACTGCCAGGCAACCAGCAACAGAGCAAGGGGACACAGCCTCAAGCTGTGCCAGGGGAGGTCTAGGCTGGATGTTAGGAGGAAGTTGTTGGCAGAGAGAGTGACTGGCATTGGAATGGGCTGCCCAGGGAGGTGGTGGAGTTGCCATCCTTGGAGGTGTTGAAGCCAAGCCTGGCTGGGGCACTTAGTGCCATGGTCTGGTTGATTGTCTAGGGCTGGGTGCTAGGTTGGACTGGCTGAGCTTGGAGGTGTCTTCCAGCCTGGTTGATTCTATACTTCTATACATCCAGGAGGGTTTTGGAAGTCTCCAGAGAAGGAGACTCCACAAGCTCCCTGGGCAGCCTGTTCCAGGGCTCTGTCACCCTCACCATACAGAAGTGTCTCCTCATATTGAGATGGAGCCTCCTGTGTTCTGGCTTGAGCCCATTGTTCCTTGTCCTGTCACTGGGCACCACCACAAACAGCCTGGCACGCCTCAGATATTTGTAGGCATTGATCAGGGACTCTCTTAGCCTTCACTTCCCCAGACTAAACAGTCCCAGGGCTCTCAGTCTTCCTTCAGAGGAGAGATGTTCCAATCCATCATCCTCACAGCTCTCCACAGTCCCTGTCTCTCTGGCACTGGGCTGCTGCCACTGCCACACTGCATTTCCCAGTGACCTTACTGGGAGCTTAGTGTGCACTGAGCTCAGCTTAAAGAGGCTGAGGACAAAGCTCTGAGGAGCCTGCTGGCAGATTTCTCTTTAGCCTGTCAGAGAATTCAGCTTATACTGGTTTTAGTTCGTCCTTGCCCACTTAACCATGATGCTACAATGAACCTCACAGACACTTCTCCAGAGGGAAATGGAAAATACCTTTCAGTTTGCCAGTAGCAAAAAAACCCCAACCCCAACCCTGCTGCTGCCAGCTCTGTCTTCTGCAGGCTCATCCAGCCTCAGTGTTCTTTTCACACCCAGTGAAGAATTAGCTATTGTCTGTCACAGGCAAAAAAGAAATGCCATTTCTTTAGCAATGGGCTACAACCTGAGGAGGAGAAATCATCTTTCATAATTCCTGACAAGATTCCATTCTTCTGAAAGGGAAAAGTGATCTTGTATTTTACCAACCCCCCCCCAAAAAAACCCTGATGCCTTGAAGGCTGTGATGTCTGTTACACAAAGAATATTCTCCTGCATCAGAGCAGTTACTCTCAGACAGCTCATCCATTACTCCCCTCCAGGTCCTTATTTCATGTAAGGCAGCAGGGTGACACAATGGTTGTCTCCAAATCTTCAAACCTAATAAGGTCTCGACAGAAATCTGTGGTTTGTCATAAGCAGATCATTCTCAGCTGCCTGAATAAACTCCACAGGACTCTTTCAGCCTCTTAGCTTTGCACCTCTGGAGTGTTAGAGCCAAGAGAGCTGGAAGAATCCACGACGGCTGAAAATGAAAAGACAAAGTCCTTCCCTGATAGAAATTCTCCCAACTTCATCAACTCCAGGGAAGCTACAATGATTTGCCACCTCTCTAGGCTGCTTCCAGCACAGTTTCATAAGCAGGAGAGTGAAAGTGGGAATAAGAAAAGGCAGAATTGTAGCTAAATAAAAGAGAAAGGAGATTGCCTGAGGTCTGCCAGGGAGCCTTGCTCAGCTCAGCTCTCCAGTAAATAACAGCTTTGTCTTCATCTGGAGGAAGGCTGAGCACTCACTTCTGTGAGTGAAGGAAGGATGGAATTCCTGTCCAGCTCTATCTCACAAGGGCCAGTGGGTGAGAAGAGGGCTGATGCCAGCTCCTCACCCTGGCTGTAAGGCAAATGCCCCTATTGTGAGAAGGGACAAGCTCTGGTGCTTAGCACAGCCTCATGGCAAAGTAGTCCAGCCACAGACAGAGGCTGTTTTGGAGCCCTGAATCCATCTAGGTCCCAGGCAATCATTTCACTGGGGAGAAGGAGCAAAAGAAGGAAGAACTTCAGGGGAACATGGATTTTGCCAGCAGTGGCTGAGTAGTGTTCACAAGGACTGCTCTGCCCAAGCAGCTCAGGGAGCTGGTGCCAAGCCAACGCCTGGCTCCAGGAGATGGCCACTTCCCTGCAGCCAGCACCTCTGCCCTCCCTCACACTGGCTCAGGGAGAGCAGCTGTGCCCAGCTCTGCCCAGGCAGACTGATGGGCAGCCTGCAAGAAGACAGCAAAGGAGGTCACAGTCTCCCCAGCAGCCTTTGCTCAGCCTTTGCCTCCCTGCTTCCTGTGGCTGCTGCAGGAGCCCTGGCCCAGGCTTCCCAGACAGGTTGTGGAGTCTCTGGAGACTTTGCAAACCCATCTAGACGTGTTCCAGTGCAACCTCCTCTGGCAGGGAGGGTTGGACTAGGTCCTCTCCAAAGACCACTTCCAACCCCCACCATACTGAGATTCTGGGACTTGAAGGCACTCATGGTCCTGCCACCTGCTAGCTTCATCCCAGCCCCCCAGGCTGTGGGACCTCAGTGCAACACCAGGGCTGTGGGCTTTGTCCCACCCGAGGCTTTTCAACAGTAAGACCTACCCCACATCTTTCCTCATCCAGAGCAGTGCTTAAACTCCTCTGAACTTAAGAGTCTCCTTTTCAGTGAAGGATTTGGAGAGGGCTCTCCCAGAGGACCGCTGATTAAGCTCCATGAGCTGCATGTGCAAAAGCAGGGACAGGCTTGCAGAGAGGAAGTGAGCAGGTGAAGGAAACTGTGTTCTCCTTGCTGCTGTTTGGGTTTTCTTTCTAAATGTCACTTTCCCCACATGTAAATGTTGCACTTTGAAGATAAAGAGCACCAGCCAGTGCAGTCAGCTCTGGTTCAGACCTCTGCCTTTTCCTTGTCACCCAAAACATTTACACAGTAGTCACAGTTTTAAAGCTTTGACTTTCCTCTTGCCTAAGTTATTGATTTTGTTTTGCCACAACCTCCCTGCAAATACTCCCTGAGTATTTATTTTTGCTAAACATTTGCTTGAATCACAGCTTTTTAATACAAGGAGCACTCAAGGGATGGATCCTTCATGTCTGGGTGTTCTTTGGCTTGGAGTAGTTGTATTTTGCCCTTTAACTTTCATCCATACAGCCTGAAGGTATCACATCCCAATGGCCACGGGTGGTACATTCCTGCTTACTTCTACCCCTCCTCATTTCCCATCACTGTAAGTTGTCCACTTCACAGTATGCAAGATAAAACACCAAACTGACTCCCCAGGGCTCCTATTTTCCCATGTAGATGCCCATGTTGACTTCCTAGACTAAAGTAATCTGCTAACAGACACCTAAGTAGCTGGGTAGCTGAACCAGCATCACTAACCATCCTCAGTGACAGGAAGGACAGCTGGCAGGCAAGGCTTTCACTGTGTCTTGGGCTTGGAAGCCAAAAGGGGAGCTTGGGGTTGGCTTATTTCAGTCCAGTGCCAAAGCATTTTGCTCTCTTCCTGACCAGGTTATTTATTTGTTTGTTTTAATCAGTCCCAATCTGCCAGCAATGATGCAAATGGCATCATCACAGAGCCACAGAATTAACCAGGGTGGAAAAGACCTCTGAGATCATCCAGTCCAACCTATCACCTCACCCTTCTCATTAACCAACCCATGGCACTAAGTGCCTGCTCCAGCCTCCTCTTAAACACCTCCAGGGATGGGGACTCCACCACCTCCCCGCGCAGCCCATTCCAATGCCAATCACTCTTGCTGTCAAGAACTTCTTCCTAATGTCCAGCCTGAACCTGCCCTGGTGCAGCTTGGGGCTGTGTCCTTCTGTCCTGTCCCTGGATGCCTGGCAGAAGAGATCAACCCCACCTGGCTGCAGCCTCCTTTCAGGTAAAGAAGCAGCTGCTTGTCAGCCTTGCCGAGATGCCGACACCTCCACGAAGCTTTCTGAGGCTCTTCCACAGTGGCACTCCCTCCCTGAACTTCATAAACAGCCATTTGTAAGCACTGCCTTCAGTGCTGATGATTGTTTCCCTCTCTCTCTGCGAGGCTGGCCACGTTTAAAGCTGTATCTTGAAGCCAAGAACTAATGAAACGTTTAATATTCTGGGATAATTCACCTCCGCGCATGGGAGCGCTGTAAAAAAGGCTCCCATCTGATGATGTCTGTACCTGGCAGGGTGCTCCAGATAATATTGGTGTTTAATGACTGTGCACTGCTAAGCCAAGGCTGGATGAATAGGCTGTCTCCCATCTCATTCTGCTTAAGGTGGCAGGAGCCTTCCTTTATGTCACAGCCGCCTGCAGCTGTCGGGATAGGCTCTGAAAGGATTCACTCTATCAACCCTCGACTGAATGGGCGACCGTAAGAATGAGGCTGTTGTCTTCCTGGCTTGGGATTGCTTTCATAAAAGCATTTGTATTCCAGAGAGGAGGCAAGAATACAATTAACCATTCACCCAACTGAGCAGGCACATTGTCTAAGTGCTGCATTAGGAAGCCACTTCAAGAATATTTATTTTGATGCTCTGCTTTGCTGTACAATTCCTTGGCAACATAATGAAGGCAACGCTCAAAAGAATCCCTGTCCTATTTTGACACCTTTGAATGAAGTATAACTCTGTCCTTGCTGGCTATGCCTCTCTGCAAAGGATCTGAGGTACCTCCTGCCTCTGTCTGAAGAGATTTTGAAGAGAAGGGGAGGTTTTGACAGGTGTTTGAGCTGTGTTTCTTCAGCTCTGAAGCGAGATGAAAGATTGTGGATGGGTATGGTGAAGTTGGTGTATTTACAGGGGTGAAGCTCATTTGGTGTTGATGACCACCAAAATAGGATCGCAGAATGTCAGGGGCTGGAAGGGACCTCCAAAGCTCAGCCAGTCCAACCCCCCTGCCACAGCAGGATCTCCTAGACCAGATCACACAGGAACACATCCAGGCAGGGTTTGAATATCTCCAGAGAGGGAGACTCCACAACCCCCCTGGGCAGCCTGTTCCAGGGCTCTGTCACCCTCACAGGGAAAAAAACTCTTTCTCATGTTTCTGTGGAACTTCCTATGCCTCCACTGCCACTCATTGCCCCTTGTCCTGCCCTTGGGCATCACTGAGCAGAGCCTGACCCCCTCCTCTCAGCACTCACCTTTACATCTTTATAAACATTAGTGAGGGCAGCCCTCATAGAATCATAGCATGGGTTAGGTTGGAAGGGACCTCACAGCCCAGAAGCACAGCTGAGAGCAGAGCCTCCCTCTCCTGCTTCTCACAGAATCATAAACTAGTTAGGTTGGAAGGGACCTCAAAGCTCAGCCAGTTCCAACCCCTTGCCACAGGCAGGGACACCT
This sequence comes from Tricholaema leucomelas, assembly GCA_013400475.1. Taxonomy (NCBI): domain Eukaryota; kingdom Metazoa; phylum Chordata; class Aves; order Piciformes; family Lybiidae; genus Tricholaema lacrymosa; species Tricholaema leucomelas. The sequence goes on from WAAF01006032.1 coordinate 150,638, forward strand.
CCCAGTAGAACAGGTTGCTCAAGGCCTCATCCAACCTGGCCTTGAACACCTCCAGGGAGGTTGTGGAGCACAGAAGCACAGNCCAGCCCTCTACACATCAGGATCTGCAGAGTGAAATTCAGCCCCCCCTCAGTTCAGTACCACTGACAACAACCTTGGCAGACAAGTCTGGAACTATAACCAAGCATACACAAGAACAGATATTTGCAAGGGTTTCCCCCCCTGCCCCCCCATACTCCAGCTGCACTTCTGTGTGCAGAGCATGGGCAGGAGGTGGAAAACAGCAATGCAGAGTTCCCTGTACTGCTGTGCTACTCCTCTTTACCTCCCTGGAGCTCAGGCTGTGGTACAGCAGCTTGGTAAGCCACATGATTTTTGTCTCTTTCAATATTTCAAGGTTAAAAGTTGATTTTGAAGAAAAAGAGGGGTAGAGGAGGGGTTGACAGAGGTTTGAGCAGTATTTCTTCAACTCCTTCATGGCAAGTCTGCCCACTCAGGCTTACCTTGGCTCTGTTCACTGCTAGGGCTCAAGGATGTGGGTTCCTCAAAGTTTCCACCTGCAGTTAATCTAACACTTGTAGATGTATCTGCCTAACACCAAGAACCTCCACAGCCTTGCTTATGAAATCCTAGGTGCAGAGCAGCTAAGGCTCTGCACCTTAACTGCAGCTGAGGATACTCCATTCCAAGTTCTGTTACCTGAAAAGCTTTACAAGTGAAAAGATAAAAGCTCAAATGTACTGCTTAGCATTCTGTCTGACTGGTGGACAAAAAAACTCTCTTTTGCCTAAATCATAGAATCATAGAATCAAACAGGTTGGAAGAGACCTCCAAGCTCAGCCAGTCCAACCTAGCTCCCAGCCCTAGGCGATCAACCAGACCATGGCACTAAGTGCCCCAGCCAGGCTTGTCTTGAACACCTCCCAGCGACTCCACCACCTCCCTGGGCAGCCCATTCCAATGCCAATCACTCTCTCTGCCAACAACTTCCTCCTAACATCCAGCCGGAACTTCCTTTGTCACAACTTGAGGCTGCGTCCCTTTGTTCTGTCCCTGGGTGCCTGGCAGCAGAGCCCAACCCCACCTGGCTACAGCCTCCCTTCAGGTAGCTGCAGACAGCAATGAGCTCTGCCCTGATCCTCCTCTTCTGCAGGCTGCACACCCCCAGCTCCCTCAGCCTCTCCTCACAGAGAGGCTCTTTTATTAAAGAGCTTTTAAATTAAAGCTCTTTTATCTGTACCTGCCAGGGAATGCTGTTAATTGAATGATGGTGTTTTAAAAGGTTTTCAACTGGAATTCTGCTGGGTTTTCAACTGGAATTTCAACTGGCTTCCAACTCAGTTCTACAGGCAGCAGGATGATTCCAACTACAGGGCTACATCATGTTACAACACGAATTGCCTACTGACTTGCTTGCAAGAGGTGGCAGTGAAAACTAATTTACTACCCAAGTACAATCCTGATTCTTTTTCCATCATCTGCAGGCAAAAATAAAAAGGGAGGAAGGGTTTGTGGAGAAGTCAGCGGCACAAAACCTTTTCAAAGTACATGTAGAGTTTGGTTCTCATTCTGAAATGACTAAGAACTCCTACTACCAAAAAGAACTCCTTTTGCAACCGACTGGGAAGCAGAATATTACCTCCATAAAGGAAAAGCACATTGATTCTTAAAGAGGTAATTCATCATGTCACCTGCTACCATATTCCCCTGCTTCATACCTTATTTTATTGACCAAGGACAAGGCAAGGAAAGAGGGGGAAAAAATGCAGTAGAGATTTATTAAACACTAATAAAAACAAAAAGAAGTAAAAGAAAATATAAAACTCATCCCCTTAAACAGAGTTATTGATAACAGCTCCTCTAGAGCACAGCAGGTTGTAAGGAACACCATTACTTCACTTCAGAGATAATGGAGAAGGCATCCAGCTGATGTTGTAAGGATGTCCTCCCTGAAGAGGTTACTGAGGACACTGGTGAGGCTGTTCTCTAGGCAGTGAAATCAAACTCTGAGCTTTTTTCATCCTCTGTCTGGGGGAAATCACCAGCACAGCCAAGGGGAGGGCTGGTGCCAGCACTCCTGGGGCACGTTTGGGTGCCTGCTGCCTTGGCTGCAGCAACAGCGCAAGCGGTGGGCAGGGCTGTTGATGGGGGCAGGGCTGTTGATGGGCTGACAGCAAGGCAGTCTGCACGTTTTGTGTCAGACCTGCCTTAGGAGGGATCATGACCTGAGATCACAGGGCCACAGGATGTTAGGAGTTGGAAGGGACCCAAAGAAATCATCGAGTCCAACTGTCCCCACCACCAGAGCAGGACCATGCAATCTAGTTCAGGTCACAGAGGAACGCATCTAAATAGGCCTTGGAAGTGTCCTGAGAAGGAGATAGGTGCAGCTGGGTACTCCTATGAACCTAGTAGTGGGTATGAGAAAACAACTCTTTACAACCAGCCAGAAAGTCATGACCAGTTTCGTGGTTGAACATTGGTTCTGCCTCAAAGATGCCAGTTCAGGTTGCTCTCCATCACACCTGCAGCAGCTCTTGCACTTTCTACTGCCCCTTCCTAGCCGGCCCTTAGTGGTCCCTTGGCCAGTTGCCTTCCCACTGCCTCTGCACAGTGTTTGCCGAGGGAGGGTCTCTCCCTCAACCCAGGACCACAAAGTCTTTTGGATGAAGATAAGGACTATGTTTTTAATTACCTTATGCTGGTTTATTAGCATATTATCATCTCAGTAGGTAAGCAGCACTAATAAAACACTTCAGCAACAGCTTCTGCAGGACCAGGAGCTGCACATTCCGTATGCTGCGGTTTGCTGTGCATTAACAACTTGCAAATCTGTCTCCTCCCGTCGACAGACTCTGGTTCGGGTGATCACTCTGTGTCTCCCACCAACAAACGCACGGCTACCAAGGCTGACGAGCTGGTGTGCTGATGCCGTACCGGCGCCTCTAGGCTCCCGGCGAAGCACAGGCTTGCTCTGAGACGGGGACACCGAGGAGGATTTGATTCAAGGTATCAACGATTCTAAGGGTGTGTGGTTTAGAGTTAGATACCGCTTGGTCTCGATGACCTAAAAGGTCTTTTCCCATGGAAACCGCTCGGTGAGGGTGCATGGACGGGTGCGGTGCCCACGGAACGCGGGCAGCCCCGGGGCCGTGTGTCCCTGCTGCAGAAACAAGATGCTGGGGGGGAGCGGGTGGAAGAGGTCAAAATTGGCTTTTTTTTTTACTCCAAACCGATCGTTTAAGACACTTTCAGCCGCGGCAGCAGCAGCACCAGCCGCCCGTCCCAGGACCGATGGCTTTGGCATGCGAGTCCGCAGCTCGCAACCGGGTTTGAGGTATCCGAGTTGAGCGGTGGCACCGTCACGGGCTTCGCCGTCCCGTAGAGGGCTCCGCAGCCAGTGCCGGTGCTGACTCCTCCACCCGCCAGCCCCCGCCACATGGCCAGGTTCGGCTCAGGTCGGTTCCACTGGATTCCGGTGGCCCCGCAGCCCCCCGGGACCGGCGGGAGGCGCCTGCGCGCTGCGGCGCTCGGTGCCGGCCTGGGAGCTGGCGCCGCCCGCAGCCTCCTGCCGGCTTCTGCCTATTTTAGTCACAGCGGCGGGACGCGGTGCTGGCGGTGCCGAGAGCGGCGAGGAGCGGTCCCCAGAGTCGGTCCCCGTCCCGTCTGGGCGGCCGGAAACTTTTCCAGGCACCCGGCACAGGTAAGGGGCGCTGCAGGGCGGGGGCCGGGGCGGGCTGAAGCCCTGGCGCTGCCTCCGCCCGCCCCTCGCCGGCGCCGTCCAGTCAGCCCCGCTCTGACCGGCACCGGGGGGGCGAGGGGGAGCCGGGGCAGCCTCAGTGCGCCGCTGCCCTCCGGGGGCACCCGCCTCAGGGTCGAGGTGGCAGCGTGGGGCTGGCCGTCGGGGGAGGCACCGGGCGGTGTGCTGCGGGGTCTCGGCCCTGGGGGAAACTGCGCTTGGTCCCAACATGGTACGGCTCCGGCGGTGGGAAGCGGAGCGCCCAATGCCAGCCCCGGCTAGAAGTTGGAGAGCTTTGCCGTGCCCCAGTTACACGGACGCGGGGCGCAGAGCCCTGCGCTGCCCCGCAGGGCCTGTCTGAAGTGGGAGCCCCCGATGCAGAGCTGGCCTTTGGGGTTTGTTCCCCAGCAGAGCGAGGTCTGTGGGTTCAGCCGCGGTGCCGCCGCTGCCCCAGGCACGGGAGCAAACCCGGGCACTGCCTCTGCTTGTCGCAAAACCAACTCGGGATCCGGGGATTTCTAACGTTGACAAGGAGCTTGCTCCATAACCGGCCGGCACTTGCTGCTTCTCTCTCTCCATCAGCAAATGGTAAGAGCAGATGGACCCTGAAATTAGGATCTGGTTTTGTGTTTCATAGACTCATAGGATCACAGCTCTGGTTGGAGAGGATCTCCAAGATCGCCGGGTCCAACCATTCTCTAACTCTACCGACTCTGGTTTGCATTTCTCTCTTTCCACAGACACAAACTCTTGCTCTTCCCCAAACGATAATATTCCTTTCCAAACATATTTTCCCAAACCATAATATTTTTACTATGCTTTCTTCAGCAGTTCCCTAAAGCTCTGTGTGTGTTTAGGCTGTCAATCACTTCAGGGGCAAACGTTTTATACAGATGATCTCTTGTGATACTGCATCATGGACCACCTGGTAGTGTTCCAAAGATGTCACTGATGAAACCTGGCTTCCAGAGCTGGGGCTCCTTGCCACTTGGTTGATTAATGGGAATCTAATTGTATCCAGGCAAGGAAAAACGTCTTCACTGACCACAGAGAAGAAATTCTTTCCACATCCACAGAACTCTTGCTGTTCCACAAAGTTCTGTGTGATGCCAAATTGGAAAGCAGCTTAAAATGTTGAGGGGTGTTTTTTTTTTAAGTGCCTTGCCTGCAAAACAGCAAAAGCCCTGCAAGTCCTGGAGGAAGGAGAGGGGGGCTGGAAACAGAAGGCAATGTGTGCAGGGAATCATAAAGGCAGAGTCTGCAGCAGGGGAACCTGTGGGGATGGAAGCTGAGAACAGAAAGTTGATTAAGAGATCAGGAAAGGAGTTGTTAATCTTTTCGTTGTTAGGTGCACAGGCTCCTCAGAGGTGAGATTTTATCCTTCCTTTCTGGTGTGTGAACTCTGAGCAGTGGCCCCAGCTGTAACTGAACATGCTGCTGCTGCCCAGGCAGAAGTTGATTATTGTGTAGTGAGCAAAGCCTGGGTTTGTATTGTGTGGTGAGAGTATTCTGACTTTGGTAGGTAGAAGACTGATGAAAATGATGTTAAGCTAATGCCATGTGTGTGCTTGTGCCCAGTCTGGTTTGCATGCAAAGCCTTTTGACATTTACTCCAGCAAAGCAAGGAGCAGAACTGTACTTCTAGCCCCAAGCCTTCCACTAAAGATCAACATCAGCTTCATCAGGGCATCCTCGTTACCTTTCAGAGAGTTTCATCCTGGTTGAGAGCTCAGAGGGTAGGTAAATGTATTTTTTTCATGGGTCAGCAGGTGACAGAATGAGAGGAAATGGCCTCAGGTTGTTCCAGGGGAAGGTTAGGTTGAAGATTAGGGAAGATTTCTTTTCTACAAGAGTGGTCAGGCATTGGAACAGGCTGCCCAGGAGTCACCATCCCTGGGGGGGGTTCAAGAAATGTATGGAGGTGGAACTTTGGATCACAGAATCATAGAATCATAGAGTCAACCAGGTTGGAAGAGACCTCCAAGCTCAGCCAGCCCAACCTAGCACCCAGCCCTAGACAATCAACCAGACCATGGCACTAAGTGCCCCATCCAGGCTTTTCTTGAACACCCCCAGAGACAGCAACTCCACCACCTCCCTGGGCAGCCCATTCCAATGCCAATCACTCTCTCTGCCAACAACTTCCTCCTAACATCCAGCCTAGACCTCCCCTGCCACAACTTGAGACTGTGTCCCCTTCTTCTGTTGCTGGTTGCCTGAAGAAGAGCTCAACCCCACCTGGCTACAGCCTCCCTTCAGGGAGTTGCAGACAGCAATGAGGTCTGCCCTGAGCCTCCTCTTCTGCAGGCTGCACACCCCCAGCTCCCTCAGCCTCTGGCTGTGGTGGTGTTGGGTTGGATTGGTTGGGTTGGATTCAGTGATCTTGGAGGGATTCTGCAGCTGAAACAGTTCTGTGTTTCTGTGCTGCTTGAAGACATGGCTCATGGCACAGCTTCTGCATAACCCAGCTGGAGGTGCGGGGGCAGTGCAGTGAACCAAGCCTCTGCAAACTCCACTTCCCAACAAAGAGAGGACTGTGTTCAGGTGGTTGGTTCAGGTGGTTGGTTCAGGTGGTTGGTTCAGGTGCCCTTCTGGAGGCACTGCTACACCCTCCAGCTGAATCCTGCAGAGTTCAGCTCTAGTTCGCTACCTCTGCAGTGCTTGTGCTGTAGCTGCTTTCTCTGTTGTCAGTTTAAGAGCTGGACTGCAGAGGAGCTTGGAACTTCTGCTTCACTTGGCAATTTCAGTTCTAAAACCCAGCAAACCAGACCCCCTGAATTATTATTGGGCCACTGGACAAGAGCTCCAACATACCCAAGTGCTAGCAATCCACAGTTTCAAAGATGCCCAACATATTCATGTTTCCTAGGAGCAGAAGACCTTGAAAACTGAAAGAGAGGGAGGGGATTAGCCTTCTTAATCTGGCAGGAGCACAACATGTACTCGTGGTTCATCAATTCTGATTCAAATTGGACTAAAATCTGTAATGGTTTTTTAAATGCCAGATCCTGCCTGGATGATAAAATAGATAAGCATCTTCAATACTGCCTTTGCAACCACAGAGGATTGCACCGTGGGTTTTACAGTGATAAATGAGGAATCATTCAAGTGGTGGAAGCTCTGTCTCTAGTAAGCTGGGCTTTAAATATTTAAAGACTAAATAATAGAAGCTTTTCTGTGTGCAGCACATCTAATGAACCCTAAACTGTTCCCTGCTGATGCCTTCCCCCTCACCCAGTCTTCTTTCCACTTAATATATATATATATATTAGCAAAAATCTGAGGGAGTTGGAAGTAGAATCAAACCTTACCAAGCTCAGTCAGCTGTAAGTCATAGAATCAGGCAGGGATGGAAGGGACCACAAGGATTATCTAGCTCCAACTCCCCTGCCATGTGCAGGGACACCTCACACTAGATCAGGCTGCCCACAGCCTCACCCAGCCTGCCCTTAAACACCTCCAGGGATGGGGATTCCCCCCACCTCCATGGGCAACCTCTTCCAGGCTCTCACCACCCTCATGCTGAAGAGCTTCTTCCTAACATCCAGTCTGAATCTCCCCATTTCCACCTTTGTTCCATTCCCTCCAGTCCTATCACTACCTGCCAGCCTAAGAAGTCCCTCCCCAGCTTTCTTGTGACCTTAAGATACTGAAAGGCCACAATAAGGTCACCTCAGAGCCTTCTCCTCTCCAGACTGAGCAGCCCCAACTCCTACAGTCTCTCCTCACAGCAGAGCAGCTCCAGCCCTCTGATCATCCTTCTGGCCCTTCTCTGGACACCTTCCAACACCTCCATATCCTACTTGCACCAGGGGCTCCAGAACTGGATGCAGTACTCCAGGTGGGGTCTCAGCAGAGCAGAGCAGAGGGAGAGGATCACTTCCCTCACCCTGCTGCCCACACTGCTCTTGCTGCAGCCCAGGCTCTGGTTGCTCTCTGGGCTACAAGAGCAACACTGACAGCTCAGATTGAGCTTCTTGTCCACCAGCACCCCCAGGTCCCTCTCCTCAGGGCTGCTCTCAAGCCACTCACTGCCCAGCCTGTATTGGTGCTTGGGATTGACTCAACCCAGATGCAGGACCTTGCACTTGGTCCGTGGAAGGGCTCCTGTTGAAGCTGTCTGCTTTGGAGGAAGCAGGTCTACATCTGCTGCAGCAGGCAGCCCAGTGAGGACAAGCAGTGACCATCCTCGTGCTGCTGGTGGATTGATTGTGTGGAGCATTAACTTCAACACAGAGATGGCACTGGGGTGCCTCCAGGCTTAGGCAGCAGCTCACTGAAGAGCGTTCTTGGTTGAAACGTCTTGAACATAGGAAGCTAAATTCTCTCTGCCCAAAGCAGGGGTTTGGCTCCAAAGTGTGTCACTTGGCTAGTGGTCATTTGCCAGAGCTGCCCTGAAGGCACTGGAGCACCACTGATGGAGGATGTGCCCCAGCTTTGAGCACTCCCAGAAGGATTGCTTTCCAAGAAGCATGAATGTTCCAGAGGCAAGGGTCCAGTTCAGCAGTTAAAGCCCACCAGGGTCCTGGAAGGACAGCTGAGGGTGCAGTTTGGCCATTTGTCCCAGGGCTTGAAATGCTTCACTTTCCAAGTGACAGCCTACACTGATCTGGGGAGTGAGACATAGTGATGAGACATCAGCCAGACACAGGATGCCTCCCTCAGCCCGAGGGAGAGCAAATCCATGTTGCTTCCTCCCATGAGGGTGCCTCAGTGACTCATTGTGGCTCCTGTGGGTGGGTCACTTGCTGCCCTTCCTGCTGAAGCTGTGCTGTGCAGGAAGGAGGCTGAGGGAGCGAGTTCTGGGCCCCCCAGTTTAGAAGGGACATTGAAATCCTTGAGCGTGTCCAGAGAAGGGCAACGAGGCTGGGGAGAGGCCTCGAGCACAGCCCTACGAGGAGAGGCTGAGGGAGCTGGGATTGTTTAGCCTGGAGAAGAGGAGGCTCAGGGCAGACCTCATTGCTGTCTGCAACTACCTGAGGGGTGGTTGTAGCCAGGAGGAGGTTGCTCTCTTCTCTCAGGCAGCCAGCACCAGAACAAGAGGACACAGCCTCAGGCTGTGCCAGGGGAAATTTAGGCTTGAGGTGAGGAGAAAGTTCTTCCCTGAGAGAGTCATTGGACACTGGAATGGGCTGCCCAGGGAGGTGGTGGAGCCGCCGTCCCTTGAGCTGTCCAAGGCAGGATTGGACGTGGACCTTGGTGCCATGGTCTAGCCTTGAGCTCTGTGGTGAAGGGTTGGACTTGATGGTCTGTGAGGTCTCTTCCAACCCTGATGATACTATGATGATACTATGATACTGTGAACTGCACTGCAGTCGCTCTTCATTTGGCACTGGGGACGCTTGCCCAAGGAGCAGGATGCAGAGGCTTGGCTGCTGGAGTTGCAGTCCTGTCTCATCTTAAGGCATTTGGTGGTAGACCTCTCTTCTTTGGAACACATGGGCAGGTGAGATACTGGCTCCACATGGGTGAAGGCTGCTTCTGGAAGGTCTATGTGAGGAATAATTTCTGAGGTCTACCTGTCCTCAGGGGTTTGTGTTCTCTAAGGTAGCTGCTTAGCTGGTATCTGAGATGGGCTTCTAGGTTGCTACATAACAGAAAATAGAATTGCAGTAAATCAATTAATTATTTTTAATAATAGCATACCAGGACCAGCAGCACTTTAAGCATTGACTTCTGTGGCTCTTGAGGGCAACCCAAAAGCTACCTTTGATATTCATTTCGACTGCAAGGCATTTCTTAGCTTCCCTGCTGTCTACCAGGAACAGAAGCAGACAGTAAAAGACTTTGGGTTGCCATTCTGATGACACCAGTGATAGACTCTGGCTTTCAAATTTCAGCCAGGTCTGATCTCACATGGGAGCAGGTATCTGTGCTTCAACAGGCAGGCAGAGAAAGCTGCCTCTGGTTTCATCTGATGAACCCTTTTGTGGGTTGGTTTTTTTTCCTTTCATGCTTTTTGGTTGCACATTTAACAGCTTTTATTTAACCCATTGGATGCTTTTACAGTGCTAAACAATGAAACCTGGCCTCTGGCATGGAATTAAACAAGGTGGAAGTTGGAATGTTGTCAAATTGCTTTGTGAAAGCTCTCTGTGAAGTGTTTTGCATTTTCCAGTAAGATAACCTCTTTCAAACTCTCTTTAAGCTTTGCAGTCTTCCTTATCCAGGACAGCTTTGTCACCCTTGGTGGAGGAAAAAACCACCTCTCATGACACCAGGATTTCCCTTTCTGTGGTGTTTGGGGGTGTAGTTTATTGTCTCTGATACCAGAGAGCAGCCTTGCTCAGCTCTGTGAGAGTGGTTGGACCAAACTGCAGAGGAGGTGAACAAAGAACAGGAGTTTGCTGTTGGTTCTTGCCCAAGCACTATGTAGGGCATCAAGTGAGACCTGCAGGCAGCAGATTCAGGTCCAGGTGCTGCTTTCTCAGCAGTCAGGCTGTGGAAAGGCTTCTTTCAGGATGCTATGGATGCAATGTGCAGGTTTGCAGGAATTCAGTGGTGATTCAGTTCTGGCCTCCTCAACTGAGATATTGAGGTGCTGGAAGGTGTCCAGAGAAGGGCAGCAAGGCTGGAGAGGGGCCTGGAGCACAGCCCTGTGAGGAGAGGCTGAGGGAGCTGGGGGTGTGCAGCCTGCAGAAGAGGAGGCTCAGGGCAGAGCTCATTGCTGTCTGCAGCTCCCTGCAGGGAGGCTGTAGCCAGGTGGGGTTGGGCTCTTCTGCCAGGCAACAAGCAACAGAAGAAGGGGACACAGCCTGAAGCTGTGACAGAGGAAGTTCCAGCTGGATGTTAGGAGGAAGTTGTTGTCAGAGAGAGTGATTGGCAGTGGAATGGGCTGCCCAGGGAGGTGCTGGAGTCGCCGTCCCTGGAGGTGTTGAAGCAAAGCCTGGCTGGGACACTTAGTGCCATGGTCTGGTTGATTGTCTGGGGCTGGGTGCTAGGTTGGACTGGCTGAGCTTGGAGGTCTCTTCCAACCTGCTTGATTCTATGATTCTATGATTTGAGAGTAGCTACAGGGTCCCAAGACACAGGAGCATCATCCTCAATTGAGTTAATATTAAGGGCTACAGGGGGAATTGGAAGGTTGTAATGCACTCTCTGCTTTTAGACAGTGAAAGATTGAATAGACTTTAAGTCTATATAAATGATAAAGAGTTTTTTCTTTTCTTCATTCTCCCACAGCAGGTGAAGCTGCAAATGACACAGCCCAGGTCAAAACAGTGCATGAACTGATGAGAAACAGCACTGGCTTCTGAGAACATCATCCTCCTGGCTGCTGGAAATCCTGCCTGCCCGAACCGAGCGTGGCATTATGTGAGCAGTGAGCAGGGCTTGCAAGAATGGAGAAGCAAAGGACCCTGAAAGCTGCACCTCTTCAATAAAATTTTCCATCACCCAGCTGAACTGAAAAATTATTCCAGCCATGGGAGAAAATGGAAGCTTTTGGGAAAGCTTGATCTATGCCCACCCGACATGTGCCACCTGGAAGCAAGAGGCAGAGGGATCCATCTACCACCTAAGCAGTATTCTCTTCGTTGTGGGCTTCATGGGTGGAAGTGGATTCTTTGGGCTTCTCTATGTCTTCAGCTTACTTGGGCTGGGCTTTCTCTGCTCCTCTGTCTGGGCCTGGCTGGATGTCTGTGCTGCTGATATATTCTCCTGGAATTTTGTACTGTTTGCTATCTGCTTCGTCCAGTTCATTTATGTTACCTACCAAGTCCGGAGCGTTTCCTTTGACAGGGAATTCCAGGAACTCTACAGTGCTTTATTCCAGCCTCTAGGAATTTCCTTGACTGTTTACAGGAAGATTGTCTTGTGCTGTGATGCAGAAGTGGTTACCCTGGAGAAGGAACACTGTTATGCCATGCAGGGCAAAACACCTATTGATAAACTGTCCTTGCTTGTGTCAGGCAGGTTTGTATCAGCTTCTTCAGACCTTTTTTCCACCCTTCTTGGACATGAAATCCCTCCCTCAAAAAAAAAAAACCCAACCTCACCCCAAAATTGCCTGATTTGTGTATTGTTTATTCATTTTCCAGTACAATAGATGAAATATTAATGCAAGCAATATAAATATTAATAGGCTAAATACACTTGTCTAGGGCAGCTCCAGGGTAGAAACACTAAGCATGAAATTTGTAACAGCATAAAGAAAAGGATTTAAAGTCATTCTTGTCCAGGCCACTGTATCATAGCACTTAAAAGGATGGGCAAATAAAGGCAGCAAATGTGCTTCAGCCTCCAGGCCATGGCTTGCTGTCTGCTGCCTATCTGAGCACAGCATCTTCCTTATTATTGTGTGCTGGTGTCAGCTGAGACAGGACTAAAAGGTGCATCTGAAAGACAAATTCTACAGTGGAGAAATTGGCTTTGGTACAGATTGTATTTGTTTGCTTTCTGGGGAGTGGGGGAAGAGAGGGATTAAGGGGAGAGGAGCAAAAGGTCTGGAAGTACCACATGAAAGGGATGTGGTTGAGCCCTGTCAAGATCTGCAGAACCGAATCAACAGTGACTTTTAAGTTAGATCCTAAGGCATTAAATCCCCCTGCTTGTATTGCCTGCTTATTGAAGATCCTTCTGGAGACCCTCCTGAAGGGAAGTAGTAGCTTCTGTAATGTGTGTGAGGTGAACAGCACAAGATAGATGGGATATGATGGCCATGGGCTTATCTTTGATGGGACACTTCCTAGGTGCATTTTGACACCTGTTTGTAGGCAGCTTGAAACTCAGCTGATGCAGGATGCTTTGCAGGGAGTAATGTGGGCTTTAGGCAGTTGTGACACCCTGATTCAGGGAGCTGTGTAGAAGGTACCACGTGGAGGTTGCTCTTGGTCCTGCTAAAGGAGAGCTGTACATCCTTCCACGTGCCCAGCCAGTCTGTAACCATGCAGGGAGTTCTTGCCACCCTCTTCAGTGCAGGATAAGGCTGCTGCTGCTGTTGTAAGAAGCATCAATAGCAGTGCAGAGCAGGTATAACAAAGGCAGCTCCTACAGCCTTTTTTTTCCCCTTCTAGCCTCTGAAGCTCAAGCAGGGTTTCCTGCCTGTGTGCCTTCAAATTCAAATATGATTTTCAAAGGGAAAAAAAGAAGTTCTTTGGCATCTGTGGAAGGCCACAGCATTCAGACTGGGATCCCACACCTTCACTCTGCTCTGCTGGCTCTAGAGGCAGTCAGGTGGCCATGTAATTCTTGGTAGACATCGAGAGAGCTTTGCCTAACACATGCTGTGGGGATCTCCAGCTTCCCACTCCCTCCTTCTGCCACTCTGTTCTCTTTAAAATGCAGCTTTGCCAAACCTAGAAGCGTATCCCCTGGCTTGCAAGTGGAGGAGGCAGACAGTGTTATGTGCAGTGGTCTTCCACCTCTCCTCTTCATGTCACACCTTGCACCTGGCTGCATGGACCTGCCCCAGGGGAGTAGTTTGTCCTGAGTAAGACATCTCTCTTCGAGGGAGATGCTGAGATACTGAAAGGTGTCCAGAGAAGGGCAGCAAGGCTGGTGAGGGGCCTGGAGCACAGCCCTGTGAGGAGAGGCTGAGGGAGCTGGGGGTGTGCAGCCTGCAGAAGAGGAGGCTCAGGGCAGAGCTCATTGCTGTCTGCAGCTACCTGAAGGGAAGCTGTAGCCAGGTGGGGTTGGGCTCTTCTGCCAGGCAAGCAGCAACAGAGCAAGGGGACACAGTTTCAAGTTGTGGCAGGGGAGGTCTAGGCTGGATGTTAGGAGGAAGTTGTCAGAGAGAGTGATTGGCATTGGAATGGGCTGCCCAGGGAGGTGGTGGAGTTGCCATCCCTGGAGGTGTTGAAGCCAAGCCTGGATGAGGCACTTAGTGCCATGGTCTGGTTGATTGTCTCGGGCTGGGTGCTAGGTTGGACTGGCTGAGCTTGGAGGTCTCTTCCAACCTGCTTGATTCTATGATTCTAAGGCCTGGAAAGATTTGCTTTTCAGCTGCACATTGATCTTTCTATTCTCTTCCAAGTGGCCTGATCAAGTTGAGTTTATAACTACGATTAGGGTGCTACTGGCCACTGACTTGGCTTTTCCATGCCCTCAAAGCTCCTCACCTGGTGAAAACAAAACCTTCTCCTTGCAGCTGTTGCTGCTGCAGGGGGAGCACTAACAGATTAACACATCTTGTCTCGGTAGGATCAGAGTGACAGTCGATGGGGAGTTTCTGCATTATATTTTTCCTCTTCAATTTCTGGATTCTCCTGAATGGGATTCGCTGAGGCCCACAGAAGAGGGAATTTTCCAGGTAAAAATGGAAGGGTTTCTTTTCTTTTAATTTCTGAATCCTTCAGGAAAGTGTCCAGGCACTAATTGGTTTAGAAATGAGTTTGTTTAGTTGTGGGTTTCGTTTGGGAAATGATACAAGCAAGTGGAATTGCATTGACTAGGGAAGGGAAGTCCTCTTTACCCACTGGACTGGTTGTGCTGCTTGCATCTCGTTACACTGTGGGGTTTTCTCCAAGGCTCTGTTTGCTTTCCTTGGCTGTGCTAAAAATCCAGCCCCGAGACACCAGGCGTGCAGGAGGTGGGTGGAAGTAGGTGCTGAGGAGGTGAACTGGGGAAGAGTGCCCATGGGACAGCCTGGAACACAGCCTCAGGGCTGCCCCTGGGTGATCCGTGAGCGCTCCCACCGCTGTCATCTGACTGGCATGCTAGCTCCTGCCTGTGTGGGATCCGATGTCTCCTGTCACCAGGGCAAACGGCATTTGGTCAGAGCTTTCTTTAGAGCTGCCTTGCCCACTGGGGCTGCTGGAGGGAAGCAGGGAATGCAGGGTGGAGGCTGGGGCACAGTCATCCTGCGGCCAGGCTGGGGCTGCCAGTCGTTGTGGGCACAGGCACCTTGTCACTGCTCAGCTCCTTCCCGGGGCCCCCTTTCCCGCAGCATTCCCGGGGCCCCTTTCTCCCCTCTCTTCCCCGTGCAGCAAGCCTCGCAGAGCTGTCTGGCTGCTTTAAGCGCAGCGAGTGCGAGGATGCGAGGTGCACGTTGCAGAGTGTCAAGATGCTTTCCGAGCAGGGGCGGCAGCAGCATCTCTGCCTTGTCACCCTGCTGTTGGAACCTCCTGTGCCGCAGGTGACGCTGACAGCAGAGACAGACTGCCGGTACGTGGCCTGGAGGAGGAAGAAGCTGTACCTGCTCTTCGCCAAGCACCGCTTCATCTCCCGCCTCTTCTCGGTTCTCATCGGCAGTGACATTGCCGAGAAGCTCTACGCCCTCAACGACAGGGTGCAGGTGGGGCAGGGCTTCAGGTATGACATTCGCTTGCCCAACTTCTACCACGTCTCCCTGCCGGAGACCCCCCGCCTGCAGCCCCCGCACCGCCTGCAGAGAGGCTCCCCCCGACGCAAGCCCGCGGGGGTTACAAACTGCGGCTCCTAGGAGGGAGAGCCCCGCGGCAGCCGATCCCGAGGGGATGAAGGGAAGCGCAGAGCCGTGGATCAGAGCGAGACCCAGTCGAACCCAATTCGACTGCCAAGTGCCATTTTACTTCCCTTGGAGTAGCTTGAATTCTTCTCTCTGGAGCCAGCGGGTTGGCTTCTGCGTTTGGACTGCTGGTGCAATGTGCTCAGTTTCTGTTGATCCTTCGTCTCCTCGCTGCTGGAGGAAAACAAATCATCACAGGCTGAAGTTTTGTCGTAGCTGTGGTGGCCTCTGTGTTGTGGTTTTGGGTTCGTTTTGTCTTGGTTTTTAAACTGTATTTGCAGCTGTACATTCTCAGAGTTAGTTGCCATACTGAGGTGTGGTCAGTTGTGTAGTCAATGCAAACGAGGAAGCTGCTTCAGAGTGCAGCAGCTTGCTTGTAACTTCCATATTCATAGACTCATAGAATGGTTTGGGTTGGCAGAGACCTTCAAGAGCTTCTAGTTCCAACTCCCCCTGCCATGGGCAGGGACACCTCCCACCAGCCCTGGTTGTTCAAGGCCTTGTCCATCCTGACATTGAACACCCCCAGGGAGGAGGCATCCACAGCCTCCCTGGGCAACCTGTGCCAGTGTCTAACCACCTTTACTGTCAAGGATTTGTGCCACGTTGTCTTAGTTAACATGAAGAATATTGCAGAAAAAGACTGAGACAACCTTTGTGTTTGGTTTGGGTTTTAAAGGAATGAATCTGCACAGTGAGATCCTTAAACAAAAGCAAAGAGACAGCAAATTCCACCCCACGAGTGATTGGTTCCTCTCTGACTGTCCTAAAGAGACATTATGTGAAAAGAAATATAAATGTAGCTGCTGGCATTGGAAAAGTAAAGCTGCTGCAGACAGGGGAATGGCTGTGAAGTGTTTCTAACAGGATGTGATGCCCTAGGAGCTGTGTAGGACTGAGGCTTGCACAGTGTCAGTGCCATCTGTGACCTACGCAGCAAACACTCTTCAGCAGTCAGCTGCCAAACAGCTGGAGTTAGTTTGGCAATGGTCATTTCAGCCAGGTTTGTCAGGAGGAACCTAAAAACCAGCTACAGCAAGAAGCAGAGTTTTCATAGAATCATAGAATCAATCAGGTTGGAAGAGACCTCCAAGATCATCCAGTCCAACCTCCCTCCCAGCCCTGTCCAATCCAATAGACCATGGCACTAAGTGCCCCAGCCAGGCTCTTCTTCAGCACCTCCAGGGATGGCAACTCCACCACCTCCCTGGGCAGCCCATTCCAATGGCAAATCACTTTTGACTGAAGCGTTCTCGTTCAGCTTCCAGAGTCACATTTCTGTGCCTAGCAATGCTGGATTTTAAAAAGCATCTTCTCCCTCTTCCATTCCGTGGTGGTGTAGTGGATAAAGGCAGCATCTGCTCATGCTTCAGTAGGAGAAAGCTATTTTTGACCCTCGAGGTCACTGTGCCTTTGGGAGAAGTGTCTGAATGCCTTTGCCAGCTCCCTTCCTGCTGCTGTGCCCTGGTGCCTGCCAGTAATCAAAAAGTAAGAAGCATTACTATTTTATGAGCCTGCATTGCTGCTTGGTAGATCTGGAAGTAAATCACATCCTCAGTGTTTGTAAATTGCTGGGCAGTTTGATGGGACAGCCTCTGTGTGCTTGTTTGGTGGGACAGGGACAGCCTCTGTGTGCTTGTTTGGTGGGAGAACCACTGTGTGCTTGCTTGGTGGGACAGCCTCTGTGTGCTTGTGCGTGTGCAGGTGAACATTGGAGTTGGAGTTAGTGCTGAAGGGCTTAAAATAATGATACAATTTCCTACTTGGAGGATAATCACAGAATGTACTGGGTAGGAGGGGACCTTGAAAGGTCATCTTGTCCAATCTCCCTGCAGTGAGCAGAGACATCTCCAACTAGGTCAGGTTCTTGGGACCCCATCACGTTTGACCTTGAATGTCTCAAGGGATGGGGTCTCAACCACCTTCCCGGGCAATCTGCTCCAGTATTTCACCACTCTCATTGTAAAGAGCTTCCTCCTGGTGTCTAAACTGTGCAGTTTGTGTAAGAAAGCTGTGAGAAATGCCATGAAACCTGTTGGAAGGACCTTCAGAACAGGTAACATTGTACAGATTTTGTTTTCAAGTCTGTATCCCATTCTCCCAGAGAGGAACAGTTGCCAAACGTAGATACTGTGTGAGGATCCCCAGATCCTTCTAACAACCCTTCCACACGACGTAGTCTGTCTGCACGAAGGTCCTGAGCCACAAGGTGGGTTGACACAAATGCAAGCAGAGCTCAGTGATGGCTGTTAAAGGCTGACCCAGAAAGTAACTGAGGCACAAAGTGTTAGAGGTGGCAGCCTGTAAGGAAATGTTTTCCCATGAGAGCAGATGGAGTCTGGAATCATCTCCCAAGGGCAGCAGTGGATTCTCTGCATTGTTTAGTTTTCAGACTCCTCTTGACAGGGTGCTGGGCCAGCTAATTCCAACTGCACTGACACCTCAAAAGGTTGGACCCAGATGATCCTTGGGAGCCCTTCCCATCTGGCAGTCTGTGATTCTCTGTCCTCTTCCTGTATTTTTATGCAAAGGTTCAGGGCTCCCAAGGGAAGAATACCTTTTTTTCCCCCTGCTTGTCTAAATCATGTTAATATTCCTTTCTTTTTTTTTTTTGGTAGTTTTTTTTTTGTGTCACTTCAGTTTCTCCTTCCTCTAATTCCACTTCTGTGTGACTCAAAAAGACTTAATTGAACTTACCACACAAACCAAGCCACCTCATCCTGATGAATCAAGCCATGTAGGTGGAGCTTCATCAGTAGGAGTCTGGAGGAGAGAGGCAGCTCAAGCACATCATCTGCAAGCCCCAGGATCTGAGGTCACATCCCAAAGCCCTTCTAGAGGGTAGCTTTGCAGATGGTTCTGCCAGTAGTGGGTTTGGACCCAATTCATCTCTCTGCAGGCCATAAGTGTTGTTAAATGTTGTGGTGGGCTGGGAAGAAGACAGGACATTCCCCAAAGCTTGTGGGAGCAAAAGGATTTCACAGCAGCTGTTCCTCTGCTCTGGATTTCCAGGGAGTTTTACTTGGTTGCCAGTTCCACCACAGCTCCTAGCTTAAGAGGTCTCTGGTGTGCTGTGGGGACAGTTCCACCACAGCTCCTAGCTTAAGAGGTCTCTGGTGTGCTGTGGGGACAGTTCCACCACAGCTCCTAGCTTAAGAGGTCTCTGGTGTGCTGTGGGGACAGTTCCACCACAGCTCCTAGCTTAAGAGGTCTCTGGTGTGCTGTGGGGACAGTTCCACCACAGCTCCTAGTTTAAGAGATATGGGGACAGGACTATTTCCCACCCACAGCAGAGTTTTGGAGCTAAACAGTGATAGAAAGGATCAATAACTCAGACACTAAAGTCATATAAACAGACAACTACAATAAAATAATGGTGGTAAAGAGCTGTTTTAGGAATGAATCCCACTGGTTTTGTTGTATGCACTAACAATTGTCCAACAAAGCTTATCTAAAGCCTGAGAGGTGTAATAATTCCCTGGCAGTAGGGTACATTAGGCTGAGAAAGACACAGAAGCCAACACTCCAATTTCAGAGATAAATGCTTTAACTATGTAATTGTATAGCAGTGAGCAGCACCACCACCTTCTGTAGCAACCACACATCATAGGCAGGCATTAAAACATCTCAGAGCTGTGAAAGGAAGTGAGCAGATCCCTGTCCCAAGGCTGGATGCAGGCTGGATGATCCTACACAGCTTGCAGCCTGCTGGAGCTGGGGGCTCAGCTCACATCTCTGTTTAGTGTTTCACGTGTGTTGGTTTCAGGGACTCCTAAGAAGTGTACAAGACAATCCCCAGTGCTGGGTTTGGACTTCCAGGGGCCAAGTGTAGGACATGGGATACCAGCAGGTAAGCTGTGAGATGGGATTGGGTATGAGCCTGTATTTTCCCTTATGCATAACCCAAGGGATACACAAAAATATCCTTATTCTGCAGCAAAAATGAGGCAAGACAATCCATGGCTGCTGGGATGCACAGGGATGAGCAGTTCAGTCCATGGCTGCTGGGATGCACAGGGATGAGCAGTTCAGTCCATGGCTGCTGGGATGCACAGGGATGAGCAGTTCAGTCGATGGCTGCTGGGATGCACAGGGATGAGCAGTTCAGTCCATGGCTGCTGGGATGCACAGGGATGAGCAGTTCAGTCCATGGCTGCTGGGGTGCACAGGGATGAGCAGTTCAGTCCATGGCTGCTGGGATGCACAGGGATGAGCAGTTCAGTCCATGGCTGCTGGGATACACAGGAAAAAGCAAACCCTTAGTGTGCTTTCATAGAACCATGGAATGATTTGAGTTGGAAGAGACCTCAGAGATCAACCAGTTCCAACTCCCCTACCATGGGCAGGGACACTTTGCACTAGCCCAGTTTGCTCAAGGCCTTTGCTCATCCAACTTGTTCATGTTCAGATGTCTAACACACTGAATCCACTTGCAGCTATTCTATTTTTGCCAAGAGATTTAGCTCAGATGAAACAATTTGGTTGCTTATTTGGAATACAACCCCCAAACTGTCCTGTTTTCTTTTACAGAAAGGTCAGATCCTCTCCCAGTATTTTAAAGCAGACCTCCCTGGTAAGGTGAATGGGAATGTGCTCAAAAAGCAGACAGCACCATGCTCCATTTTCTTTACTTTTCAAAACCTGTGCCCTTTCACCAGGGAAGTTCATTATCCATAGGACTAATGAAACCATTGGGAGGAGTGAAAACGCAATAAAAAGTGATGTTCTGCAATCAGCCATGCACCAACCCCCACTTTTCATGCTGGTTTGGATTCTACCCATGATTTCTGCTTTTTCCTTTCCCACAGTCAATGCCATTTGAGTTCTGGAACTGCTTTACAGAGTGCTACATGGACTTCTGCTTTGATGCAGTGCTGTGTGTACTTCAGCTAATCCTACATGTGAAAGCAATAATCACATACCCCTGGGTGTTTTCTGTGCTCTGTGTCCCTGTTTTTAACCTGGAATAACAGGGGTTGGTTTGTTGCCTTTTTTTTTTCTTTACAGAACAGAGAAGTGTAATAAACCTTACTCAGAAGCCTGGGCTTAGATTTTGCTCTAATTCCAATGAATAAACATCTCTTTAATTCTCTGTTTGCCTTTACTCACAGCAGCAGGAAGCACTGGCAGCATGCTCTCAGCACACAGTTTGGAAGTCATTCATGCACAGCTCAAGTCCACCTCTTTGTGCATCTGGGCCAGATTTTTGCATTCCTGGTTTGCTTTTTGCTCTTCAGCTTTTGTTCCTAGCTTTTCTTTTGATTTGCTTTCTTCCCCACCATTTTCCTTCACAGGGTATTGTCTTCTCCCCACCTCTCCTGTTCTTTCTTCCCCACCATTTTCCTTCACAGGGTATTGTCTTCTCCCCACCTCTCCTGTTCTTTCTTCCCCACCATTTTCCTTCACAGGGTATTGTCTTCTCCCCACCTCTCCTGTTCTTTCTTCCCCACCATTTTCCTTCACAGGGTATTGTCTTCTCCCCTCCTCTCCTTTTCTTTCTTCCCCACCATTTTCCTTCACAGGGTATTGTCTTCTCCCCACCTCTCCTGTTCTTTCTTCCCCACTATTTGCACAGAATCACAGAATGGCTCAGGTCAGAAGGGACCTCAGAGATCATCTACTCCAACCCCCTTCTATGGGTAGGGACACCTCTCAACTAGACTTGGTAGTCCAAAGCCTCAATGAACGTGGCCTTGACCACCTCCAGGGAGGAGGCATCCACAACCTCCCTGGGTAACCTGTTCCAGAGTTTCACCACCGTTGTATTGAAGAACTTCTTCCTAAGGCCCAGCCTAAACCTCCTAAGTTCCTAGAAAATGTTAATGATTCTAATATGTAGAGTCCTGGAGATCCCAGGCCAGCCTTTGCTGCTCCAAATCCAGCCCCTGGGACTAAAACACACAGCTAAGGACTAATAGTGCAACAAAAGCATTAATTGTTGTTGCACAGAGCTGAAAAGGGCTAATAGTGCAACAAAAGCATTAATTGTTGTTGCACAGAGCTGAAAAGGGCTAATAGTGCAACAAAAGCATTAATTGTTGTTGCACAGAGCTGAAAAGGGCTAATAGTGCAACAAAAGCATTAATTGTTGTTGCACAGAGCTGAAAAGGGCTAATAGTGCAACAAAAGCATTAATTGTTGTTGCACAGAGCTGAAAAGGGCTAATAGTGCAACAAAAGCATTAATTGTTGTTGCACAGAGCTGAAAAGGGCTAATAGTGCAACAAAAGCATTAATTGTTGTTGCACAGAGCTGAAAAGGGCTAATAGTGCAACAAAAGCATTAATTGTTGTTGCACAGAGCTGAAAAGGGCTAATAGTGCAACAAAAGCATTAATTGTTGTTGCACAGAGAACTGAGAAGGGCTAATAGTGCAACAAAAGCAGTGCAACAACAATTGCACACCTACTTTTCTACCCTGAAGGTGCCTGCAGCTCCTTTGGTTTATCCAGTCAGCCACAGAGAAATTCCTGAAGCCCTCTGCAGAGAGAGAGCATTGTGAGCTGTGGCTGAGATGGATTTACTTCAGGGTTAGCACAGACATCTTTGCATGATGGTTTGGACAACTTCCACGCACAAAGGAAGTTCCAAAGAGGGAACAGAATAATCACAGCCAGTTCAAGCAGCGCTGGCAGCAGGAACCCCTAAGAACTGGGCTGTGGCCCAACAAGGGGACAGATGCAGTGCAAAAAGCATTGCTTTTTTTCTGTGTCTTCCAATTATGTGTGGAGTAAAAGCTGCCTCCTGTTAACCAAGAGCAACCTGTGGATAGCAACTTGAGTCCTGGACAAGCAATGTGGCCAAACCCCACCTCTGTTACACCTAGATTCCAGGAAGCTGCAGCCCTGCTGGGGACAGGCTCTCTGTGTTATTGTGGCAGGGCAGCAACAGGTGAAGCACAATCCTGTGGGAAAGCAAATCCTTTTCAGAGCAGCCCACTTGTTTTTGGTGGGGGAACTGTGTGCTGGAGGCAGAGCTGGAGCAAGCAGAGCAGGTCCTGCCTGCAGCAGCGTCAGGAAACACCCTGGATGCAGATTGTAGGCATGCACATAGTCAGAGAAACTGTTCACTGAGCAATTTCAGACCAGGAACATAGAAATGACATTGTCTGGGGCAAGGAAAATTGCTAAGTGTGATTGAATAGATCTTTTTTGACTGTGCACAGTCAAGATAACTTCAATAGCAAACAGTTTTACTCTGCAGTCTCTGGATGAACATCGGCGACCAACAGTGCAGCTATTAACACTTGGAGGCTTAGAAGAAGCAGCAAATTGTCTCCTGGCTCTTAAGTTTGCAACAACCAATGCTCTACTATCGATCAGACACTTGGAAAGGCTGGGATGGGAGGTTTTATGGTTTGGATTCAAAGAAGAAATCCCTTCTAGTGTAAGCAGGAGACATCTCCCTGCAGATGTGGCACTGGAAAAACTGCTTGGCCATACATCCAGAGGGTCTAAGGCTCAAATGCATCCTCTGCTCTTAAATAAACCTCCAGAAGCTGGATGGATGGGTGGGCAGAGGCCAATGGGATGAGGTTTAACAAGGCCAAGTGCAGGGTTCTACACTTTGACCACAACAACCTCAAACAGCACTACAGGCTGGGGACAGAGTGGCTGAGAGCAGCCAGGCAGAGAGGGACCTGGGGGTGCTGGTAGAGAGGAGCTGAAGATGTGCCCAGGTGGGCAGCAGAGCCAATGGCATCCTGGGCTGGCTCAGGAGCAGTGTGGGCAGCAGGACAAGGGAGGTTCTTCTGCCCCTGTGCTCAGCACTGCTCAGGCCACAGCTTGAGTGCTGTGTCCAGTTCTGGGCCACTCCATTCAAGAGAGATGTTGAGGTGCTGGAGGGTGTCCAGAGAAGGGCAGCAAGGCTGGGGAGGGGCCTGGAGCACAGCCCTGTGAGGAGAGGCTGAGGGAGCTGGGGGTGTGCAGCCTGCAGAAGAGGAGGCTGAGGGCAGAGCTCATTGCTGTCTGCAGCTCCCTGAAGGGAGGCTGTAGCCAGGTGGGGTTGGGCTCTGCTGCCAGGCAAGCAGCAACAGAACAAGGGGACACAGCCTCAAGCTGTGCCAGGGCAGGTCTAGGCTGGATGTCAGGAGGAAGTTGTTGTCAGAGAGAGTGATTGGCATTGGAATGGGCTGCCCAGGGAGGTGGTGGAGTCGCTGTCCCTGGAGGTGTTGAAGCCAAGCCTGGCTGGGGCACTTAGTGCCGTGGTTTGGTTGCTTGTCTAGGGTTGGGTGCTAGGTTGGACTGGAGGATCTTGGAGGTCTCTTCCAACCTGCTTGATTCTATGATTCTATGAAAGTTAAAGAGCTGAGAGAGCCCTTTAATCATCCTTTAATTAATCATTTCATCATTTAATTAGTTGTTAACAAAAACCCTCCACACAAATTTCCTTCTAATAAAAACCCAATTGCTGAGGATGCATTCAGGCAGAACTCACATCATTTTCTTTATCTCTGGGAAACCAAAACTGTGTAATTTTTCAGTTACACAGCCCAGAATTTCAGCATCTGGGGGATGGGATTTGTCTCGTTGAAATGTGGCACTTCTGAGCTACGCCAGCATATTTCATCCCACTCCAGACAGTTGTCAAACACAGACAGGATTAATTACTTTCTGGAAAAGCTCCCCCTTTGCATTGTCTATAGAGGGAGTCCAAAAGATTAGTTTGGAGTAGGCATCTTGTAGCTTGTAGATGCTGAGTGTGCTTCCTGAAGCTATAAATGGAAATATTTCATACGTCTTGCTGCTGTCTGAAAATAGCCCTGTCAGCCTGGCACATCTGCAATCCCAAATGCAAGGCTTTTGTTCTCTTTAGTGAGGGCTCTGCCTAAAAAAGGCTGTGGAATCAGGCTCTCCTTTGGAAGAGGCAAGGAAATTGCTGTTTAGTATCTTCTGCTTAATAAAATCTTCTGATCATAGACTCATAGAATCTCTTCTGCCATTAAAGTCTTGGGAGCTTAAGAACTGCTGGTCCCAGCAAGCATAGCTGAATATTATCAATTTCAAACACATGCTGGATGCTATCTCTGATGATCATTCCCATGGCCATGCTATCCTGGCTCGCTCTTCCTACCCTCCTTCCAGCCCACTTGGTGTGTATATCTCAGGAAAGAGCAAATACATCCATAAGGTTGACTGTCCAGTCAGATGAAACACATCCCCAGACCAAGTCCTTCATAACATATACTGGGAAATGAGGTTTTATGCCAGCCAGAGGGCTCACAGAAACCCTGTTCACATGGCCACACACCACTGGAAAGCCTCAGACCTCTTCTCCACCATGTGAAACCAAGACCAGCCATAGCAAAGCCAAAGCCTTCTAGGACAGATGTTGATGTGCACATGCGAAAAGAGCTACTGCAGAATTCAGTCAGGGTTCTGCCTTCTCTCAAATGCTATTTGAGTATGATGCTGACCACATGCCCTTGGCTGCTGAGCCCCTACACACACACACACTTTCAAGCCAGCTTGTCAGAGTGCATTGAAAAGATTTTGTGCCTGTGCAGTCCTCCTTTATCACTGACAGTCAGGTTTGGGGATGCCCACAGACTGTGCCTGGAGTGTCTTTCACTGCTGGATGCTACACATAGAATCATATGCCCACAGACTGTGCCTGGAGTGTCTTTCACTGCTGGATGCTACACATAGAATCATACAATCAACCAGATTGGAAGAGACCTCCAAGCTCAGCCAGTCCAACCTAGCACCCAGCCCTATCCAGTCAACCAGACCATGGCACTAAGTGCCTCATCCAGGCTTTTCTTGAACACCTCCAGGGGTGGCAACTCCACCGTCCCCCTGGGCAGCCCATTCCAGTGGCAAATCACTCCCTCTGTGAGGAACTTCCTCCTAATATCCAGCCTATACCTCCCCCAACATGACTTGAGGCTGTGTCCCCTTGTTCTGTTGCTGGTTGTCTGGGAGAAGAGAACCAGCCCCCACCTGGCTACAGCCTCTCTTCAGGTAGTTGTAGACAGCAACAAGGTTACCCCTGAGCCTCTTCTTCTCCAGGAAGAACATCTACATCTAGGAGATGAAAGAGGACTTGGTGGCTCCTTTGCCTGTCCTGCAAGCCAGGGCAGTGCAGGAGAGGACTGACAGGACATCAGCAGAGCAGCCTGCTGGCATGCAGGGACACTGGCAGCTTGTCATCTCTGGGAGCTGTCAAATTGCCACACGAGCAACCTCAGGGACGTTTCTTCAACATTATGCTTGTGACAAAGCAACTGCAGCAGGTGCCAAGCTGGGAAGAGCAGTTTTAGGAAAGCTGTTGTTGGCTTCTCGACTCACCATATAGGGGAAGCACCTCCTGCTGCTCGTTTAGGGCAGAATTCAGCTCTGCTAATTTTAACTGCCCAGAAGTGAGGCACAAAGCCTAAGCTCTGGGCACGCTCTACAGCGAGTGGAGACGTGACAGAGGCATGGTTTCGTGGGGACCCAGCGGTGTTGGATTGACAGTTGGACTTGATGATCTCAAAGGTCTCCTCCGACCAAAACAACTCAATGATTCTGTGATCCGTGTGGGGCAATGGAATTGAATACTGGTTGGACTCAGTGATCTTAAGGGTCTTTTCCACGCAAAATGATTGACTCTGTGACTCACCCCACGTGTTTTAGATGCCTACACTGGGCAGTGCTCAGTATCTGCAGGTGTCAAAGCAGGAGGGAACACTCGAGGATTCCCTCGCATCCCGCGGGCAGCGCTGGGAGTGGGCAGCGCTGGGAAGAGGCAGCATCGGGAGCGGGGAGCGCTGGGAAGAGGCAGCACTAAGAAGAGGCAGCGCTAGGAGCGGGCAGCTCTGAGAAGAGGCAGCAGTGGGAGAGAGCAGCGTTGCGAAGGAGCAGCGCTGGGAGCGGGCAGCGCCTCCCGCCCTGGGACACCCCAGTTGTACCGCCCCCTGGCGGTGGCGACTCGTCCCGCGGCCCCGACACCACCCCTGGGACCGGCAGGCGGCGCTTGCGCGCTCCGGCCGCTCTGTGCCGGCCCCGATGCTGGCGCCGCCCGCAGCCTCCCGTCGGCTTCTGCCTATTTTAGTCACAGCGGCGGGACTGGTTGCTGGCGGTGCCGAGAGCGGCGAGGAGCGGCAGCCAGAGCCGGTCCCCGTCCCGTCTGAGCCGCTGGGGAACTTTTCCAAGGGCGCGGGCAGGAGCACGGCTCAGGTAAGGGGCGCTGCAGCCGCCGTGCACCGGGAGCGGGAAGATCGGTCCAGCATCGGTGGGCAAGAGGGACGCTTTGCCTGGCAGCGGTTGCTGCGTCGTCGGTTCTTCTGCCCCCGGAGCCGGGGGGTCCGCGCATTACCGGCGGCACAGTGGGTGCAGCGCTGGAGCTGCCCGGCCACCGGCGACCGGGAGCAAGGTGTCCCCCGCCCTGGTCTCTGCTTTCGGGCAATCGGAGGATCACAATGCCCTGCACGGCCCCGGGAAGAGGAGCTCCGCTGATGTCCTTCCAGCGGGATTGTACATCCTTGGGAATGGATCTCGGGGCGGGGGGGGGACACGACACAGACAGGCTGTTTGCTGTAGGGCTATTAATAATGCTATTGTGTTGTACAAGGCGTGGGGCTGCTGTTTGCACACTGTGGGCTGAAATGAAGCTTGGGAGGCACGGGCACAGGGCAGGGCAGCGAGGTGACAGCTGCGCTTGTGTCCCTCGCCCGGGGCTGTCCGCGCATCTGTGCGCGCTGCGAGCAGAAGCCAGCTCAAAGGCAGCTGACAAACTTCCACTGGCACGGTGCAGCTACACCAGGGCTGCACACACCATGTGTAAGAATTTTTCACGGTACCGATGGTTTCTGTTCACGGTTCAGCTTTCTCTAGAATGAAGTGCAATGATACTAACAAATGTCGGGGCTTAACGACGCATTTAATGGAGATTAACCTGACCCAAAGAGCATCTTGAAATGCATCTTTTCTTATACCACGTTTTCATTCACTCCTCCTTCATTGTGAAAGAGCCTTTAACTCCAGTTACCTCGATGCTAACGTTGATAGCTCATCTTCAGCTCACAGAAGCACAGATTTTGCCTAAATTCTTCAGGCATGTTCTGTGCTACAGAGCCATGGAGAAGTAGTTCAAGTTCTGCTGATGTGATTTGAAAAACAAACCAAAAAAATTCCCAGCTTGATTTATTTCCCCCCTCCCCCCACCAAATTTTGCTTGTTCCTTTGGCTCACAAACTCCATCCACCCAAAGGAGGGACTGTAAACCTGCAGTGGCTGCAGAGTTGTGTAAACAGCCCCATGCAGAGCACGGAGGAGCTTGCTTGGATAATGTTGAGCAGTAAAGCTGTGGGATGGGAATAATTCCAATGAAGTGGATGATGAACAGAACAAGGAGACAAAGTCTCAAGTTGTGCCAGGGCAGATCTAGGCTGGATGTTAGGAAGAAGTTCTGCACAGAGAGAGTGATTGGCATTGGAATGGGCTGCCCAGGGAGGTGGTGGAGTCGTGGTGCCTGGAGGTGTTGAAGAAAAGCCTGGCTGGGGCACTTAGTGCCATGGTCTGTTTGGCTGGATAGGGCTGGGTGCTAGGTTGGACTGGCTGAGCTTGGAGGTCTCTTCCAACCTGGTTGATTCTATGGTTCTATGATGTGAGCAGGGCGCTTGGCACTGCCCCTCATCAGCTTGGTTTAAAGAAGTTGGTTCTTGCAGCACAGCAGATCAGCCATTCCCTGCTGTATCTCTTTTCTCAGTGTGATGTAGGTACTCATCACCTCCCCCCCTGCCATTTTCTTTTTAAAGGCATCTCCATGCCTGCAGATTTAAGGACTAAATACTTTTGGGAGTGACTTTTGGACATCTGTCCTCCTGTGTAAAGAGGTCTTGAGCTCAGAAAGATCCTAAAGAAACTCACCAGAAGCCTGAGAATTCCCATTCTCAAACCTAAAATCATGATCTGTGACCTTAACTCTATTCATAGGACAAATCTATTAGGCTTTGTTGTTAACTGTGCTGATTTCTGTCAGATTTAATGTTCAAGTGTCATTTCTTATTGGTATTTGTTCCTTTCCCTTCCCCTCCCCCCCAGTTTGGACAGCAAATTGGCTGGAGTTTTCAACCAGCTGGTTTTTCAAACTCATAGTTTGGTAACTCTAAACCCACAGGAAGGAAAAATTGCTGGATGTTAAAAATTCCATCTCAACAGGAGGGGAAACAAATCTTTTACTGTGAGGGTGATGGAGTGCTGGAGCAGGCTGCCCAGAGAAGCTGCGGAGTCTCCTCTGGAGGCATTCAGCACTCATCTGGAGGTGTTTCTGTGTGACCTGCCCTAAGTGGTCCTGCTTTGCAGGGGGGTTGGAGTGAACGATCTCAGGAGATCCCTTCCAACCTGTAACATTCTGTAAGGTATTTAGAGCTTTCATTTCAGGTGACTCTATTGCCCTAGCTTTCCCAAAGTTCTCTGCCCATGTTGGTTGCATTTTTTACTTCTGATATCAAGACATGTCTTCATCTATTGATGATTTAGGTTTAAGGCTGTGAAGTCTTCTGCTGTATTCATCCTTAGCATGCCTAACCCTAAATCAAAGTTTTAAAAGCCTCATTCTGTGCTTGCAAAACTAATTTTGGGCTCTCTGAGGCAGCAGAGGGTAGGAAATTATAATTCTTCTGTTGATTGTCACATACTGTGAGTCCTCAGCATTAGTTGACAGCAGTAGAGAGTAGGACTAAAGAACTGGATCCAAAAATCTGAGTTATTACTTTGAAAGTTTCTTTTCCTGATGTTAATCTGTGGACAAACCTTTTAGGGTTGAGCTTGTAACTCTGCCTGCCTGTCTCTTTTGTTAGCCTCAAGCAGGCTCCCTCGTTGATATTCACGGGCAGCTCCCCTTCAGAGCCCCTGTCACAGCCTGTCCTTGTGCTGTTTTGAAGACAGCATCAGTCTATTTCTGCCAGCTTTAAAATGCCAGCTTGGCAGCTAAGTTCTGCAGCTTTCTGCTTGCTGTTTTCCAGTGCTTTAGCAGCGTTGCAACATTTGTTGTTTGAGTAGAAGTTCATATTAAAGGCACCTTGAAGACATATCTTAGTCAAAAGTAGCCATGGCTACATCTAACTTCTTAGCTCCTAGTTTAGGCAACTAGGTAGGTAGCCTAGACTCTCAGAAGCACTCAAAGTCCTGTTGCTACAGTTGTGGCCCCTTCATTGCCAAAGGCTGTCAATTTCTTGTCATTTTATTGCCAGCTGCTATTGACTCAGTCAACACTTGTTGGAGAAAGGTCTTCCCATTATGACTATTTATGGCTGGTGGCTTGTGGCATCAATATTTGTGGCTAAAGAGAGGAGCAGTGTGTTTGGCTGGGTCCTGAGGAGATTTGGTTCATTGAGTTTCCAGTCTTCAACTGGGAGAGGATTTACAGCCTGGTCATAAAGTAAGGTAGCCTCTCTTCTCCTAGTAACACAGCACAAATTTTTTTGCTATTAATAAAAACCATGAAATAAATCCTCTGGAAAGCTTTGTGGGTTTGTAATTGGATGCAGACAAAGTTACTTATTGCAGTTGTTTTGATCTTGATCTTTGAAAGGAGGTTGGAGCAAGGAAGGGGACAGCCTCTCCTCCCTGGTGGCAAGTGGCAGCACTAGAGGGAATGGTTACAAGGTGCAGGAGGGGAGGTTTAGGCTGGATGTTGGGAGATATTTTTTTCACTGAAAGGGTTCTCAAACGTTGGAATGGTCTGCCCAGGGTGGTGCTGGAGTCATCATCCCTGGAGGTATTTAAACAGCATGCAGACCTGGCTCTCAGGGACATGGTTTAATGTTGACCTTGCACTGCTGGATTGAAGATTGGAGTGGATGATCTTGAAGGTCTCTTCCAACCAGAGATATTCAGTGATTGTGATGGACTTATGGTTGGGTTTGTATCTGCTTGTGAGTTTGGTTGTCTTTGCTTGCTCTCTGGCCACACAATGCTTTTGTTGGAGGATGATGGAACAGCGAAAGACTGGATGGAGATGGAAACTCAGCTGTTGACTGTGCCAAAGCTCTAGAGGTCCTGCTGTCCCAGTATTGGTTTATATTGGTTGAAACCAGCAGGAATAGGATGAGGAGAGATGTGTAAATGAGCACAAACACAGTTAACTTCTGTTGCTGAGCACACAAAAATACCAGCCCTGCAGCTTGGTCCAGGCTCCGTGTGTGAGAGCCTTTGTCAGGAGAGTGGAGCTGCTCTCCTGGCTGTCACTAAATTCAGGCAAAAGAGCTGGAGGGAAACAGGAGCAGGTCTGGGTGGTGCCTGTGTGGTACCTGGCCTGTGAATTTATTTGAGCACTGTGATCATTGGTTGCAATTCAGTGCAGAATTTGTCTATGTCAAAACCCCCTTGTCGTCACCAGCCTTTGTGTGTAACCAATGCAGGAATGAAAAGAGGAAAGTGAGCCTGCAAGAAATAAGTGAATGATGTGTTTTAGTAAGAACTAGATTAATATTGCTTTCCTTGACAATTAGTTCTCTCCAGATATGGATATCACTGTGCCTGTGCTGGGGTCTGGTCCTGCAAGATGCCTCTGCACATTCTGCAGCATGCCTTAGTGGTGACAGGCTCTGGGCATTGAAGTGGAACTGCTAGAGGGCTGAAGTTTTCTTTCTGGTTTCTTTATTCCTCCTATTAAAAGGCATTTAAAAGATTAATTTCAGAAATTGCCCAGCTTGCTTATGCCTTGTACAGAAGTTGATTGCAAGGAGAATAATAAGACTGGGAGAGGCAACTCAAAATCCCTTCACAGCCGAAGATGCACTCGAGAGAGCTGCTGAGTGCATTCCAGCCTGCAGGAAATGCTGACTGTGTTAACTGGGACTCAGAATTGTCTGCTGAGCAGAATTGCTTGAGAGTTAGTAAGCACACACAGCAGGGTCTCTACAGGCTGGATGGGTGGGCAGAGGCCAATGGGATGAAATTTAACAAGGCCAAGTGCAGGGTTCTACACTTTGGCCACAACAACCCCATGCAGCACTACAGGCTGGGGACAGAGTGGCTGGAGAGCAGCCAGGAAGAAAGGGACCTGAGGGTACTGGTGGATAGTAGGCTGAAGATGAGCCAGCAGTGTGCCCAGGTGGCCAAGAGAGCCAGTGGCATCCTGGCCTGTATCAGGAGCAGTGTGGCCAGCAGGACAAGGGAGGTTATTCTGCCCCTGTGCTCAGCACTGGTCAGGCCACACCTTGAGTGCTGTGTCCAGTTCTGGGCTCCTCAATTCAAGAGAGATGTTGAGGTGCTGGAAGGTGTCCAGAGAAGGGCAACAAGGCTGGTGAAGGGCCTGGATCACAAACCCTATGAGGAG
This sequence comes from Tricholaema leucomelas, assembly GCA_013400475.1. Lineage (NCBI taxonomy): Eukaryota > Metazoa > Chordata > Aves > Piciformes > Lybiidae > Tricholaema lacrymosa > Tricholaema leucomelas. The sequence continues at coordinate 182,066 of WAAF01006032.1, forward strand.
AGGCTGAGGGAGCTGGGGGTGTGCAGCCTGCAGAAGAGGAGGCTCAGGGCAGAGCTCATTGCTGTCTGCAGCTCCCTGAAGGGAGGCTGTAGCCAGGTGGGGTTGGGCTCTTTTCCCATACAACCAGCAACAGAACAAGGGGACACAGCCTCAAGTTGTACCAGGGGAGGTCTAGGCTGGATGTTAGGAGGAAGTTGATTGCAGAGAGAGTGATTGGCATTGGAATGGGCTGCCCAGGGAGGTGGTGGATTTGCTGTCCCTGGGGGTGCTCAAGAAAAGCCTGGCTGGGGCATTTAGTGCCATGGTCTGGTTGACTGGATAGGGCTGGGTGCTGGGTTGGACTGGATGATCTTGGAGGTCTCTTCCAACCTGGTTGATTCTATTCTATTCTATTCTATTCTATTCTATTCTATTCTATTCTATTCTATTCTATTCTATTCTATCCTATTCTATTCTACTCTATTCTATTCTATTCTATTCTATTCTATTCTACAGAGCGTAGCTGAATGCAAATCCCACCATGTGCCATGTCCCGGCGCCTATTTGCTCGGGGGCAGGTGCATGTGTCTCATTAAGGGGACTCAAGCCAAGCTCCAGTAATCTCTGCTGCTGTGGCAGTGAGGAACCTTTTGTGCCCCACTAAAAGCAGGATTCTCCTGTGTTTTTCACAGCCTGGCTGGAACAGTCATGTTCCTCCCGCTGGGAACTGCTCTGGGTTGAGGAGACCTTCTGGAGCGCTTTTAACGCTGACTGCAGCTCTCTAGAGAGAGCAGCTAGGGCAGCTTTGAGGAGTTTTAAAGGTAATGTCTTGAGATCTTCCAGTAGTAGTTATTTTAATAGGAATTTTTTTTTACTTTGTATTGAGAAGATTTGCTCACAGATACTTTTTTTTCCCCCTCCTAATTGGTGTGAAAGGAAAATGCAATAAGCTTATTACAGCAACCACAGCCCTCTGTGTTTTCCAATTAGAAATCAGCTTTAACTGCCTTTGTTTTGTCCAGGAGTTCCACAGACAACCAAAGGTCTGTCAAGGTTGCTCACAGCAGATAGACCAAGTGACTACTCTGAAAGAATGGCAACCTTAACCCATAGCAACCCAGGCATCTCCTCTTCTCATCTGGTCCTGCACCTGGGGAGGAATCATAAACTGCACCAGTCCAGGCTGGGAGGTGATCTGCTGGAGAGCAGCCCTCTGGAGAGGGACCTGGGAGTGCTGGGGGAGAACATCCATGGCACAGCAATGAGCCCTGGTGGCCAAGAGGGACAATGGGACTCTGGGATGCATTAAGCAGAGTGTGTCCAGCAGATCAAGGGAAGTTCTCCTCTGCCTCTACTCTGCCCTGGTGAGGCCTCATCTTGAGTACTGCCTTCAGTTTTGGGCTCCTCAGTTTAAGAGATTCAGGGATCTGCTGGAGAGGGTCCAAGGGAGGGCTAGGAGGATGATGAGCTTGAACCACTGCCTGATGAGGAAAGGCTGAGTGACCTCCCTGGAGGTGTTCAAGGCCAGATTGGAAGAGACCTTGAGTGACTTGTTCTAGTGGGAGGTGTCCCTGCCTATGGCGGGAGGTTGGAATTGGATGATCTTTGAGGTCCCTTCCAACCTAAACCATTCTATGAGTCTGTCTAACTTATGATGGCAATTGCTGGGTGATGTCTCTCTGTCCATGAGCTTCTTGGTAGATTTTTCTCTGCCCTGTCATCTGAGGAGGGAAGCCATAGAGAGTCTTTGCTGGACACCTGGCATCCAGCCACCAGAGTGTCTCATCTCTTTCAGTTTAAAGCACAGTGGGTTTGAATTCTTCTCTCTTTCTCTCTCTCTTTCCTTGCAGGAGTCTCCAAGATGGACACTACAGCAAAGAGCCCCCTGGCTGTTACTCCACTTGGTTTTACTCCAGGCTCGAACACCACACTTGTGCCTTTCAACGAGACTGCCTGTGAAAACTGGAAAGAGATCCACCATCTGGTGTTCCACGTGGCAAACATCTGCTTTGCAGCTGGCCTGGTCATTCCAACCACTCTGAACCTTCACATGATTCTTCTGCGAGGGCTGCTGACCATAGGTAGGAGAACCATTCTGGAGAGCCTTGCAGAATAGAATAGAATAGAATAGGAATAGAATAGAATAGAATAGAATAGAATA
>WAAF01006032.1:184216-212132 GCA_013400475.1 Tricholaema leucomelas
GAAAAGAGCCCAACCCCACCTGGCTACAGCCTCCCTTCAGGGAGCTGTAGACAGCAATGAGCTCTGCCCTGAGCCTCCTCTTCTCCAGGCTGCACACCCCCAGCTCCCTCAGCCTCTCCTCATAGGGTTTGTGTTCCAGGACCCTCCCCAGCCTTGTTGCCCTTCTCTGGACACCTTCCAGCACCTCACTAACCTCTCTCATAACACAGGTACCACTTTGGGGCCATTATGGAGCTTGCTCCTGGTCCCTTCAGCTTCCAGTGAAATTCTAGCACATGCTCATAGTTGTACTCTGAAGGTGGTTTCTGTTCTGACCCTAACAGACTTATTCTAGAAAGGTGATTTGTCTCTAGGCTCTTAAAACCTCCCAGAAATACAACTTGGATGCCTCCAGGGATGTTACCTTAGCTGCATCCCTGGAGAACTTGTTCCAGGGTTTCACCATTCTCCTTGTGCAGAACTTCCTCTTCACGCCCAACCTAAACCTATCCCACTCCAGTTTCAAACTATTGCTCCTCACTCTACAAGCCCTTCTAAACAGTCCCTCCCCAGGCTTCCTGTAGGTCACCTTCATGATATTGAAATGAAAGCAGCAAGGACAAGACCTGTGCTCATATTTCTACTTCATGTCTTTTCCAAATGTGAATTTTGCAGCCTTCACATTTCAAAGTGCTCAGCTGGACACTTCTGAGAGCTTCCTAGAGCATGAGACTTCTGAACTCCCTTCCTGAGCTCACTGCCTCACCCCATCTTTTCTGTCCTGTGTCTCTTGCTTAGTTTTCATTTCCAAGCCTGTTGTTTCCCAGCTTCAGCACTGGGGGAGAGGCAATCAGGCTGAGGAGGCTGCTCACCTTTCAGCAGATGCTAGGTAACACCTGTGGCTGTTAATTCTCACTTAGGCCAGGCAGCAACACCAGCAGCAGAATGAGGGGACACAGTCTCAAGTTGTGCTGGGAGAGGTTTAGGCTGGATGTTAGGAGGAAGTTGTTGGCGGAGAGAGTGATTGGCATTGGAATGGGCTGCCCAGGGAGGTGGTGGAGTCGCTGTCCCTGGAGGTGTTCAGGAGGAGCCTGGATGAGGCACTTAGTGCCATGGTCTGGTTGATTGGCTAGGGCTGGGTGCTAGGTTGGACTGGCTGAGCTTGGAGGTCTCTTCCAACCTGGTTGATTCTGTGATTCTATTACATTTAAAACTGACATCTTCAAACCTGTGTAGATGTCAACTAGAAAATGAGTGCACCCCATTTACTTCAGACATAGATGGCTGCTCATAGCCCATTCAATTCCAAACTATAGTTAAGTCTTTGGGTCCTTAAGATCTTCATTTTAGATTCCAGTTAAGTACATTGCCTGGTGTGGCAAGAAGTAAGGTTTGCCTTGAGAAGCTTGATCATAGAGTCAGAGAATGCACTGGGTTGGAAAGGGGCACCTAAAGGTCATCTTGTTCAACACTCCTGCAGTCAGCAGGCACATTATCCTCTATGGAATCACAGAAGCATCCAGGTTGGACCAGGATCACCAAGTCCAACCTATATTGCCAAGCCCAACCTCTAGGTCAGGTTGCTCAGAGCCCTGACAAGCCTGACCTTGGAGGTCTCCAGGGATGGGGCCTCCACCACCTCCTCTGCAACCTGCTGCACTGTTCCACCACCCTCATAGTAAAGAATTCCTTTTGCCTGGATATCACCTCCCATAAAATCATCATCACAGAATTAATCAGGTTGGAGAAGACCTCTAGGATCATTGAGGTCTATCACCTAACCCTTCTCATTAACAAACCCATGGCACTAAGTGCCTCATTCAGCCTCCTCTTAAACACTTCCAGGGATGGGGACTCCACCACCTCCCTGGGCAGCCCCTTCCAATGCCAATCACTCTCTCTGGCAAGAACTTCCTCCTAATGCCCAGCCTGAACCTGCCCTGGCACAACTTGAGATTGTGTCGTCTTGTTCTGTCCATGGGTGCCTGGCAGAAGAGACCAACCCCACCTGGCTACAACTTCCCTTCAGGTAGTTGTAGATAGCAATGAGCTCTGCCCTGAGCCTCCTCTTCTCCAGGTTGAGAAGAGTTGTTTGGCTTGGAAAAAACCTCTAAGATCATTGAATCCCATTCTGGGCTGTATCTCTTTGCTCTTCCCCAGTCCTGCTGTGACTTCTTGCCATGCCAGGATTGCAGTCCCATGCCACAGGATCCCATGCAGCTGTCAGCCTGCTCTTGGTGCATGTTTGTAGCATTGCAGCTCTCCTACCAGTGCATGCATGGCTCCACAGAACCTGGCTGCAGCAAAGCTTGGAGGGTGTGCTGGCTTTGGGGGTGGGCAGGTTGGTGCTGCCTTGGGATGGGTGTGTTTGCAGCTCAGTGAGATGTCACTGCCTTCTCTCCACTCCCACAGGGTGTGCATTGTTCATCATTTGGGCTACGCTCTACCGCTGTGCCTTGGACATCATGATCTGGAACTCTGTGTTTTTGGTTGTCAACCTCTTGCATTTCATCTACCTGGTGTACAAAAGAAGGCCAGTAAGTATGGCAGCTGCACTGCTCTGGCAGCCTAGGAAGGTGCAACAAAAAATTAAGCTTTAGAATCATAGAATCAGGCAGGGTTGGAAGGGACCACAAGGAGCAGCCAGTTCCAACCCCCCTGCCATGCCCAGGGACACCCTACCCTAGATCAGGCTGGCCAGAGCCTCGTCCAGCCTGGCCTGAAACACCTCCAGGGATGGGGCCTCAACCACCTCCCTGGGCAACCCATTCCAGGCTCTCACCAGCCTCATGCTGAACAACTTCCTCCTCCCCTTCAGGCTGACTCTCCCCAGCTCCAGCTTTGCTCCATTCCCCCCAGTCCTGCCACTCCCTGACAGCCTAAAAAGTCCCTCCTCAGCTTTTTTGTAGCCCACTTCAAATACTGGAAGGCCACAAGGTCACTTCAGGATGGACTGAAGCTCAAGTAGGGCAGGTTTAGGCTGGAGTTTGGGAAGAAATCCTTAACAGTGAGGGTGGTGAAACACTGGCACAGGTTGCCCAGGGAGGTTGTGGATGCTCACTCCCTGGAGGTGTTCAAGGCCAGGCTGGTTGAGGCTTTGAGCAACCTGGGCTGGTGGAAAGTGTCCCTGCCCATGGCAGGGTGGCTAGAACTGGATGATCTTTAAGATCCCTTCCAATTTAAATGATTCCATGAATTCTTTTAGCACATTCAATCCATTTATGTCACCAAGACAGCATGGTGAAGCTGCACTGTGTTTCTGCCAGTCAGCCATGACCCTGCTGTCTGCTGCACCTTGTAAAATCACAGCAGGTTTAAAACCAAAAAACTGAAATGAAGCTCTCAGGACCCCATTTTGAATGAGATTTTTTTTCTGTCTGCAGCTATGGCATTGCCCATCTCAAAATCAATTTTATTTAGCCATCTTCACCAGTGATGTTTTTAAGGAAAGAAAGGAATGGAAGAATAGTGACAAGTTGGGGATGTTACAAAATGAATCATTGATCTGTTCAGTTGTTAATTATTTATTTCATTAAATGGAGCAGCAAGTTGCTTTTCAGCCCAGAAGAGTATTTCTGTGGCTTTGACTCCTTGGAGCTTTAGAGGTTTGGCTTTTTTAGTCTGAGTAGAAACTGAAAGAGTCTAATCAGTGTCTCTACAGAGCTCTGACTCGAAGCTCTGGCAGCATCCCAGAATATTTCAACCACTGCTGAACAAAGCATTACACCTACCCATATGGCTCACTTGGAACATGACCCACATGGATGACTGCAGGAGCAGTCAGCTGTGCTGGTGAAGGGTGAACAGTCTGCCTGAGGGGGACCACCTAAAGTCTGCCTGAGGGGGACCACCTAAAGTCTACCTGAGGGGGACCATCTAAAGTCTGCCTGAGGGGGACCACCTAAAGTCTACCTGAGGGAGACCATCTAAAGTCTACCTGAGGGGGACCACCTGAAGTCTACCTGAGGGGGATCATCTAAAGTCTACCTGAGGGGGACCATCTAAAGTCTGCCTGAGGGGGACCACCTAAAGTCTACCTGAGGGAGACCATCTAAAGTCTACCTGAGGGGGACCACCTGAAGTCTACCTGAGGGGGATCATCTAAAGTCTACCTGAGGGGGACCATCTAAAGTCTGCCTGAGGGGGACCACCTGAAGTCTGCCTGAGGGGGATCATCTAAAGTCTACCTGAGGGGGACCATCTAAAGTCTGCCTGAGGGGGACCACCTGAAGTCTACCTGAGGGGGATCATCTAAAGTCTACCTGAGGGGGACCATCTAAAGTCTGCCTGAGGGGGACCACCTGAAGTCTGCCTGAGGGGGATCATCTAAAGTCTACCTGAGGGGGACCATCTAAAGTCTGCCTGAGGGGGACCACCTGAAGTCTACCTGAGGGGGATCATCTAAAGTCTACCTGAGGGGGACCATCTAAAGTCTGCCTGAGGGGGACCACCTGAAGTCTGCCTGAGGGGGATCATCTAAAGTCTACCTGAGGGGGACCATCTAAAGTCTGCCTGAGGGGGACCACCTGAAGTCTACCTGAGGGGGATCATCTAAAGTCTACCTGAGGGGGACCATCTAAAGTCTGCCTGAGGGGGACCACCTGAAGTCTGCCTGAGGGGGATCATCTAAAGTCTACCTGAGGGGGACCATCTAAAGTCTGCCTGAGGGGGACCACCTGAAGTCTGCCTGAGGGGGACCACCTGAAGTCTGCCAGAGGGGGATTGCCTAAAGTCTACCTGAGGGGGACCATCTAAAGTCTGCCTACAGCATCCAGAGTCACAGAATGCATCTGGTTGGAAGGGACCCTCTAAGGTCATCTTGTCCAACCCCCTTGCAGGCAAGCAGGGACACCTCCAACCAGAGCAGGCTGCCTAGGGCCATATCCAGTCTGATCTTGAATGTCTCCAAGGAGGGTGCCTCAGCCACATCCCTGTTGCAGTGTCTCACCACTCTCTTTGCAGATCTTCCACCTGATGTCCAACCTAAATCTCCCCTGCTCCACTTTCAAACCATTCTCCCTCATCCTATCATCACAGCCCTTCTAAACAGTCCCTCCCCAACCTTCCTGTAGGTTTCCTTCAGCTATTGAAATGCAGCTCTGAGGTGTCCCTGGAGCCTTCTCTTCTGCAGGCTGAACAGCCCTGGTTCTTCCAGCCTGTATTTCCAGGAGAGGCTCTCCAGCCCTCTTTCTTCTCCCCTGTTTTCAATATTGCATCACAAACAGATCTAGAAAATGGTACCAGCTTAGAACTTCATAGAATCAACCAGCTTGGGAGAGACCTCCAAGCTCAGCCAGTCCAACCTAGCACCCAGCCCTAGACAATCAACCAGACCATGGCACTAAGTGCCCCAGCCAGGCTTGGCTTCAACACCTCCATGCACAGCAACTCCACCACCTCCCTGGGCAGCCCATTCCAATGCCAATCACTCTCTCTGCCAACAACTTCCTCCTAACATCCAGCCTAGACCTCCCCTGGCACAGCTTGAGACTGTGTCCCCTTCTTCTGGTGCTGGTTGCCTGTGAGGAGAGTCCAACCCCACCTGGCTGCCCAATGGCAACTTCCTCATTTGCTGAGGGATTGACTTTCTCCTTTCCTCCCTCATTTTCCCTTTCTCTTGGCTGCTTTTCCTTATTCTCTGTCCTATGCCTATTTTATCTTTTCATTATCTGGGGCTTATTGTTCTCATTCGTCTCCCTCCCAGCAAATATGCAGCCTTTGTTCAGGCTGCCTCTGCTTTCACAGGGCATTCAGGACATTGTCTCATTTCCCTGCTGCCTTCATTCAGGAAAGATTTGCAGGCTGCTGGGTTTCAGCCAGCATCCTTTCCCTCCTTGCTGCTGCCTGAGTTTGGGTGGGCTCCTAGCTGTGGGATGTTCAGCTGGCAATATTCTGGGGTGGGGTTTTTTTTGGTCCTCCATCACATCTGGTTTTAATAGGATGGGTTTGTGTTTCAGGACTTACTTGTTGCTCTACTGCAAGTAAGCCAAGAAGCTCAGGGATGGAGAGGGCTCCCAGAAGAGCTTGACAGATGCCCAGAAGGAGGTGTGCATGGGGAGTGAAAGATGCCAGCAACCCCTTTTTGTTTTGTTTTTTCCTTTTCTTTCTCCCCCCCACCCCGTACTTCTGGCCCAAGTCCTCCTCACTGTTACATCAGCAGAAGTCTCAGAAGACACCTTGTGCCTGATGAAATGTGCTCCTGGGGTGGCACAGCATCCCAAAGCACCAGTGTGCCAGTCTGGCTGATTTCAGATAAGGTTTGGGTGGCCTTGTCACAGGCAGTGTCTGTGGAAAAAATGGCACATTTTACCACTCCTTTTCTTGCTGAAACCTAATGGAAGTCAAAGATGACCTTATTGTGGCCTTTCAGTGTCTTAAGGGGGGCTAGAAGAAATCTGGGGAGGGACTTTTTGGGATATCAGGGAGTGATAGGAAAAAAAAAGCTAGAAATAAGTAGATTCAGATTGGATGTTAGGAAGAAGTTCCTCAGCATGAGGGTGGTGAGAGCCTGGAACAGGTTGCCCTGGGAGGTGGTGGAAGCCTCATCCCTGCAGATGTTTAAAGCCAGGCTGGATGAGGCTCTGGACAGCCTGGTGTGAGCTGTCCCTGCCCACGGCAGGGGGTTGGAACTGTCTGATCCTTGTGGTCCTTTCCAACCCTGACTGATTCTATGATGTCCCTCAAATGTGGCAACTAAAGCCTGTGTGCAGAGTCACCCTTCTCTAACTAATGCCTGTGTTTATTGATGTCTTTTGTCTTGGCATTCTAGATCAAGATAGAGAAGGAACTGAGCAGCCTCTACAAGAGAATGTTTGAACCTCTCCATGTGCCTCCAGAGCTCTTCCAGAGATTAACTGGACAGTTCTGCAACATTCAGACTTTAAAGCCAGGTCAAGCCTATGCTGCAGAAGATAAAACCTCAGTTGATGATAGGCTAAGCATCCTCCTGAAGGGGAAGTAGGTTCTATAAAGCCTGGGCCCAGTCTCATGTTTAATGTGATGGCTGAATAGATCAGAGAGTTGTTGGAGGTTTTGTTTAGCTTTTAAATGTTATTGTTTGTAGAGAGTTCTGGTCTATGGCTGAGTAATTTGTAGGTGTAGAGTGTCTGTGGCACTGCTTTCAAACGGCTGTGATGTTTCCTGCTGGGAGCATACAGTGCCCCCAGGTGTGTGTGCAGCTGCATGGGTTTTAATGGGAGCTGTATTTATGTAGTACCAAAGGCAGAGTCTTCCAGAAAAAGGTTTGTTTGAGTCTTAGATACCTAAGTCATCTTCTTAGTGTTTGAGTCTTAAGATACCTAAGTCATCTTCTCAGTGCATTCTCAGGTTGTAAGGTTAAAAAATGTTGTGCATAAGGCAAGGGGGGGGGGGAAATGCCCCTCCAGCAGACCTCACAACAAGCTCATTGGAGTTGCAGGCAGGAAGGGGCATCTGTGCTGCCCAGGGACCGATGGGACCCAGGTGAGAAATGAGAAAATAAATGTCCATGGCCAGCTTTGAAGCTCTTGCTAAGCTCTGGTCAATGTTTTGACCAGGTCCTGTGGATAGGAGCAGTAGAGTCAGGCTCCATTGTTTTCCTGAGGTCATTAGCTGCTGGTTGCTGCAAAGCTGCTTCCCTAAAGGAAGTCTGATTCTGCTCTGGCTGTAGAGCATAACTCTGCAGACCTCTTTCATCTTGTTTTGAGGACACACACTCCACGTTTAGCAACCCAGATAGCCTGGCAGCCTGTTCTGCTTGGAGTCAGTGGAGGCTCAGGTGGAAAAGAGGGCAGCTCTGAGGCCAAAATTCAGGCAGCTGTTTTGCTTGCTACCTCCTGCTTTAGCATTGTCTGCACTCCTATCCAAATCCAGACTGAATGCATCAGCTTCCATGCCTTTTAAAATGCCATTTCATGCATTTTTTTCTTTCCAGAATGAAGGTGTCTTACCGAGGGCATTTCCTGCACAATATCTACCCCTGTGCCTTTATAGATTCTCCTGAATTCCGCTCCACACAGATGAACCGGGGAGAGAAATTCCAGGTAGGAGTGTTGGGTTAAATCTTAAATGTTCTTCACAGAGAGAGTGATTGGCATTGGAATGGGCTGCCCAGGGAGGTGGTGGAGTCACTGTCCCTGGGGGTGTTCAGGAAAAGCCTGGATGAGGCACTTAGTGCCATGGTCTGGTTGACTGGATAGGGCTGGGTGATAGGTTGCACTGGATGAGCTTGGAGGTCTCTTCCAACCTGATTGATTCCATTCTATTCTATTCTATTCTATTCTAAATCTCCCTGGGATGTGAGCTGATGAGGATGGATTCCATCAATGGTGAACTGCTTGACTTAGAATCATAGAATTCAAGCAGGCTGGAAGAGACCTCCAAGCTCATCCAGTCCAACCTAGCACCCAGCCCTAGACAATCAACCAGACCATGGCACTAAGTGCCCCAGCCAGGCTTTAGGGACTGTGACTCCACAGTCCCACCTCCCTGGGCAGCCCATTCCAATGCNCTGGACACAGCACTCAAGCTGTGGCAGGAGCAGTGCTGAGCACAGGGGCAGAATAACCTCCTTTGTCCTGCTGCCCACACTGCTCCTGATACTTGCATTCTTATTTTAGTTATTTTTGGTGGTGTTGGTGGTGATTTTGTTTTTTGCTTTTTCTTCCATCTTTCTAGTCCTGCTGATCCATGAAGGATCATCTCCAGAGTAACTCTGAAATGCTGTGAAGCATTTTAAGCAATGTGATGGTGGAGTTTGCTGAGCAGTCTGCCCAGCAGTGACATTACACTGCTGCATTAAGGGATACTCATAGATTCTTAAATTAAGTGAACCTGCTAAAATAATTCATGAAATGGGTTGGAAAGTGCCTTGAAGATCCAGTTCCAATCCCATTGCCAGGGGCAGGGACGCTTTCCATGAGCCCAGGTTTCTCAAGGCCAGGTTGGATGAGGCATTGAACACCTCCAGGGAGGGGGCATCCACAACCTCCCTGAGCAACCTGTGTCTCCCCACCCTCACTGTCAAGAACTTCTTCCTAATCTCCAGTTTAAATCTGCCCTCCTCAAGCTTCAGTCCATCCCCTCTCGTACTGTCCTATAGCTCCTGGGGGGAAACACTGTTAGAGAACTGATACAGTGATTTTGTTATCTCTCACTTGAAGTTCTCTGTGTGTGATAATGACCAGGCTGTGGCTGACTGGCAGAAAGGGAGGGGAAGAGAGCAACACAGACTCTAAAAGCAGGGTCTGATGTCATATCTTCCAGTCAACACTAGGCTCAACGCCAAAGGAATTGCCCAGATGCATTCTGCCCTCCTGGCACAGGCTCTTTCTCTCCTAAGCCACTGGATACAGATCGGTCCTTCTGAAGGGAAAAGGCTCAGTCCTCAATCTTTTACCTGCCTTAAACGGCTGCGATCTGGCGCGGTGTGGCATCCTCCCCTCCTGAGCTGGGCTGCCGCACAAACCCGATCAGCTTTGCCACCGCAGGAGGATTCAACCTTCCGGCGCCCATCTGCTGGCAGCGCTGACAAACCCTTGCTCGGGCAGCGCTTTCGCTACCGGCTGCGGCTCAGATCCGCCCGCGTCTGCCAGACTGCCTTTACTTCGCAGGCTTTATCTACTGCTGCCTTCCAGGATGTGCCAGCAGGCTGCCGTAGCAGAGAGCAGCCCATGCCTCGGGAGATGCAGAACCGGCGCTGGGCACCCCCGAGCGGCGCAGGCTTTGGTGCGTCGTTGCCCTCTGCTGGCACAGGGTGGGTGAGCCTGGCAGCTCCAGCCACAGGCTGCAGGCTCCTCTCTGGCTGTCGAGAGCTGAGCTGTAGGATCGGAGAACCACTGCAGCTGGAAAAAACCTTTCAGATCATTGAGCCCAACCATGCCGGGGGAGGTCTAGGATGGATGTTAGGAGGAAGTTGTTGGCAGAGAGAGTGATTGGCATTGGAATGGGCTGCCCAGGGAGGTGGTGGAGTTGCTGTCCCTGGAGGTGTTCAAGCAAAGCCTGGATGAGGCACTTAGTGCCATGGATCTAGTTGGCAGGGACAGGGCTGGGAGTTAGGTTGGACTGGATGAGCTTGGAGGTCTCCTCTAACCTAGTTGATTCTATGGTTCTAACCAGTCTGGTGTTAAACCATATCCACTACAGAATTAACCAGGTTGGAAAGGACCTCTAGGATCATCAAGCCCAACCTATCACCTAACCCTTCTCATTAACTAACCCATGGCACTAAGTGCCTCATCCAGCCTCCTCTTAAACACCTCCAAGGATGACGACTCCACCACCTCCCCGGGCAGTCCATTCCAATGCCAATCACTCCTTCTGTGAAGAACTTCTTCCTAACATCCAACTTAAACCTGCCCTGGTGCAGTCTGAGACTGTGTCCTCTTATTCTGTGCCTGGAAGAAGAGACCAACCCCACCTGGCTACAACCTCCTTTCAGCACCACATCCTTGCCTCCTAGAAACACCTCCAGGGATGGAGATTCAACTCTGGGCAGCCTCTTTGAGAAAGCTTTCAGGGATGAAGTTTCCTCTAATGTTCAACCTAAACCTCCCCCCAGTGCCACTTGGAGCCTTTTCCTCCCATCCCATCACTTATTACAGAGGGAAGAGGCCAACCCTCACCTAGCTCCGACCTCCTTTCAGAGAGCTGTTGAGATGCAGAAGCCTCCCTTCAGCCTTCTTTCCTCCAGGCTAACCCATCCCAGTTCCCTCAGCTGCTCTAAGCTTTGTGTCTCCAGGAGTTATTTCAGCTGGGAGCACAAGTGAAGTGGTGTCATTTGTTCCAGAGGAGTGCTGATCCTGAGCATGACTATTGACAAGGTCTTGGAATGACAGGACAAGGAGGAATGGGTTTAAAGTGGCAGGGGGGAGATTGAAACTGGATGTTAGGAAGAAGTTCTTTGCAGTGAGGGTGGTGAGACACTGGCACAGGTTGAGGGTGGTGAGACACTGGCACAGGTTGAGGGTGGTGAGGCACTGGCACAGGTTGGGGGTGGTGAGACACTGGCACAGGTTGCCCAGGGAGGTTGTGGAGCACAGAAGCACCGAATGTGATCAAAGATCACATTCGGTGCTTCTGTGCTCCACAACCTCCCTGGAGGTGCTCAGGATCAGGTTGGATGAAGCCTTGAGGTTATAGTGGGAGGTGTCCCTGCCCTATGGCAGGGGGTTGGAACTGGATGAGCTTTGAGGTCACTTCCAACCTAAACCATTCTATGGTTGTACCTGCTCTGGCAGAGGGGCTGGACCAGATGAGCTTTCGAGGTCCCTTCCAGCCCCTGACATTCTATGGTTCCATTCTGTGTTTCCATTCTATGATGCCTTTTCTCAGGTCACCATCATTGCAGATGATAACTGCAAGTTCCTGTGCTGGTCCAGGGAGAGGCTGACCTATTTCTTGGAATCTGAGCCATTCCTCTATGAGATCTTTAAGTACCTGATTGGCAAAGACATTACCAATAAACTCTATTCATTGAACGACCCAACCTTAAATGACAAGGTAAGCAACAAGAGAGTTAACTTGGCAGCTTTCCTCCCCCCACATAAATGCTTTGTTACTTGAGTACTGTGTTCAGTTTGGGGCTCCCCAGTTGAAGAGGGACAGGGATCTGCTGGAGAGGGTCTAGTGGAGGACTATGAGGATGATTAAGGGTCTGGAGGGCATGGCTGATGAGGAGAGGCTGAGAGAGCTGGGGCTGTTTAGTCTGGAGAAGAGAAGACTGAGAGGGGATTTGATAAAGTATCTGAAGGCTGCCAGGATGGGGGGGACAGGCTCTGCTCACTGCTCCCTGGGGTAGGACAAGGAGCAATGGGGGTAAATGGCAGCACAGGAGGTTCTGCCTCAACACTAAGGGGGAACTTCTTTGCTGTAAGGGTCCCAGAGCCCTGGCACAGGCTGCCCAGAGAGGTTGTGGAGTCTCCTTCTCTGGAGCCTTTCAAGGCCTGTCTGGATGTGTTCCTGTGTGATCTGTTAGTATTGCTCTGCTCTGGCAGGGGGGTTGGACTCGATGATCTCCTTGGGTCCCTTCCAACCCCTAACATCCTGTGAGCTGTGATCCTGTGAGCTTTAAATTGTCTTAAAGCACCTTTTTTCCTTCTTTTTTTTTTAGTCTAGCACACTGCTCTCAGCTGCTGAATTCAGGCCCATTGCCTTCCAGTGCCAAATTCTGGCTCAGTGTAAGGTTGTTGTCAGGAGCAAGGTTGGTTTAAAGCTAGTACAGTCACGTGCAAGCAAGATGAGTAAATGAGATTCAGAGCTGACTGACAAGCAGAGCTATTTCTAGGCAGGCAGTAGATGTGATGGCTGAGGGCTAAAAAGATGCTTCTGCCTGGGAAGGTTCAGTGGAGGTATCCATTATGCTTTTGTCATTGACTGCTGCACTCTACACTAGAACAGCTTTCTGGCTTGCAGGAATGCTTAAGGGACAAGGTATGGTTGCACATACACATTAGAGTGCAAAGACTTCTCAGGAAGGACTCAAAGCAAATGGAAGCTTCCAAGACCATTTGACAGTCTTAGGAAGACTGCATGAAGCAATGGAAGCTCCTAAGGACATCTGACAGTCTCAGATACACTGTTCAAAGCAAGTGGAAGCTCCTAAGGCCATCTGACAGTCTCAGATACACTGCTCAAAGCAAGTGGAAGCTCCTAAGGCCATCTGACAGTCTCAGATACACTGTTCAAAGCAAGTGGAAGCTCCTAAGGCCATCTGACAGTCTCAGATACACTGCTCAAAGCAAGTGGAAGCTCCTAAGGCCATTTGACAGTCTCAGATACACTGCTCAAAGCAAGTGGAAGCTCCCAAGACCTTCTGACAGGCAGAGGATAATGTTCTTGTGATACATTCAGTCTGCCTTCAGTAAAATGAAGGGCCAAATGCTCAGATGCCAGGAGGGAAGGACGTTTTACTCTCTTCTAACATGATGAAATGAAAAACCAGGACAGTGACCAAGCTCCTGTTAAGCCCCAAATTGCTGAGCTCTCTACCCAGCCTGCTGTCATGTTTAGCAGGGAGGACAAGGCTCAATTCATCTCAAAGCACAATAAATACTGAAGGTATAATGAGTTGCAGAGCATCATGCCTAGGAGACTGAAAGCCAACCTTTCTGTGGGAAACGACATGAAGAGTCCAGCACAAAGCAATTGAAATGGAAGAGTTAATCTGAGTTTTCCTTCCTTTTCAGTGTTCCAATAGATTACTGACATCTGTTTTCATTTCATCATAGAATCAACCAGGTTGGAAGAGACCTCCAAGATCATCCAGTCCAACCTAGCACCCAACCCCAGACAATCAACCAGACCATGGCACTAAGTGCCCCAGCCAGGCTTGGCTTCACCACCTCCAGGGACAGCGACTCCACCACCTCCCTGGGCAGCCCATTCCAATGCCAATCACTCTCTCTGCCAACAACTTCCTCCTAACATCCAGCCTAGACCTGCCCTGGCACAGCTTGAGGCTGTGTCCCCTTGTTCTGTCCCTGGTTGCCTGAAGAAGAGCCCAACCCCACCTGGCTACAGCCTCCCTTCAGGTAGCTGTAGACAGCAATGAGCTCTGCCCTGAGCCTCCTCTTCTGCAGGCTGCACACCCCCAGCTCCCTCAGCCTCTCCTCAACACTGCATAGGATCTTCTGCTCTAAGCTACAAATAGCTGAGACCAGAGCATCTCCCACAGAGGCAATCATGCTCTTGTTCATTCATTTACTCCATACCTTGATTAAAATGTTGGTTTTTTCCCTCAGGCTTCCAAAAAGACGGACCGGCAGCCCAGCCTCTGCTCCCAGCTCTCGGTGATGCAGATGAGGAACAGCATGGCCAGTACCAGTGACAGTGAGGATGGCTTGCAGCTGTTCCTCCGTGGGACTTCCTCTGCCTCTTCTCTTCGTGAGTGCTCCAAATAGTGCCACCAGAAAGGGTTCAAACCCTGCTAGTTTGGATTGCAGCTTGGCTGATCCTAAGAGGTGGTTGCAGAGCTCCTGGCATCTCCGATGGGAGCAGGGTGTAGGTTTTGGGATGCTGCTGGACCTTAGCTAAGTGGGGACTGAAGTGTAGGGAAACCAGAGGATGTGTAAGGCTTTGTATGCAACCCTCTCCAGTGGGAGCAAGGAGTAGGTTTGGGATGCTGCTGCACCTTAGCTAAGTGGAGGGACTGAAGTGTAGGGAAACCAGAGGATGTGTAAGGCTTTGTATGCAACCCTCTCCAGTGGGAGCAAGGAGTAGGTTTGGGATGCTGCTGCACCTTAGCTAAGTGGAGGGACTGAAGTGTAGGGAAACCAGAGGATGTGTAAGGCTTTGTATGCAACTGGGGCTGCCTCATGTAGAGACTGGCAGAAAAACCCAGCAGGTACCACCACCAGTTTTGGCATACTGTGGATGTGTGGGCATGGTATGGAATGTTTCCAGTGGGATGAAACTGTGAATGTGCAGCCCCTGTCACAGTAGCATCTCCTTAGGCTGGTGCCTGTAGAAATCAAAAACCCAAACAAAACATCTCCCCTCGGCAGCTCAGTGCTCTGCACTGTCTCCTGAAGTGGTTTGTTTTGGCAGGCTCTGGAGAGGTCTGGTGCACAAGCAAGGCTTTGATGCCACCTGGAAAATCTCCAGATGTCCTATTAGGCTCTCCTCTCCTGTGCTTTGTATGACAGCAGTAGTAGAGAACAGATCAAGAAGCCACATCTGACCTTTTTGCTTCTACTCTTGGAATTTATTCCAATACAGAAACCTCCTAAAGGATTCTTTCTAGGCTTCTGCTGCTGTTTGTTTTTAATTCCCTTGAATCTAAACTTCAGCAGCAGCCTGAGCTTGGAAAGCAGCTTTTGAACAACAAAAGAACCCCAGAGATGCTCAGTTTTCTTATTCAACATGAGCTGTCAGTATAATGGTGTTTAAAAGGCTTCTGCAGGCTTGTTTATGTTGATTTGGGGAATACAATTTGCTAATTAGACATCAACTCTAGGAAGAAAAATCACTGCCAGTCAACTGCTGTGGTTAAACTCTCTGCTGAGAAGGGAGTGCTGTAAAGTACCTGTGCTTTCCCATTTAATTTATCTGTTCTCTGTTGTGATCCTCACAGTTCTCATCCAGGAACTCCTTCAGAGTTAGAGGGTGCCTCTGTTTTCATTCCTTAGCTTGGTATAACCTGCATGCCCAGCCAAGCTGAAGCAAAAAAGCCTTGCTAGTGTTGCACCCTGCTAGAATCACAGACTGCCTTGAGCTGGAAGGGACCTTTAAAGATCTACTTCAAATCCCCCTCCATGGACAGGAACATAGAATCATAAAATCAACCAGGTAGGAAGAGACCTCCAAGCTCAGCCAGTCCAACCTAGCACCCAGCCCCAGACAATCAACCAGACCATGGCACTAAGTGCCCCAGCCAGGCTTGGCTTCACCACCTCCAGGGACAGCGACTCCACCACCTCCCTGGGCAGCCCATTCCAATGCCAATCACTCTCTCTGACAACAACTTCCTCCTAACATCCAGCCTAGACCTGCCCTGGCACAACCTGAGGCTGTGTCTCCTTCTTCCGTTGTTGGTTGCCTGGCAGCAGAGCCCAACCCCACCTGGCTACAGCCTCCCTTCAGGGAGCTGCAGACAGCAATGAGCTCTGCCCTGAGCCTCCTCTTCTGCAGGCTGCACACCCCCAGCTCCCTCAGCCTCTCCTCACAGGGCTGTGCTCCAGGCCCCTCCCCAGCCTTGCTGCCCTTCTCTGGACACCTTCCAGCACCTCAACATCTCTCTTGAACTGATTAGCCCAGAACTGGACACAGCACTCAAGGTGTGGCCTGACATCTCCTACTAGAGCAGGTTGCTCAAAGCCTCATCCAGCCTGCTCTTAAACACTTGCAGAGATGAGGCATCCACAACCTCTCTGGGCAAGCTGATTGTCCAGAGTGACACCTAGGACACAGCTGAGGTGAGAATCACAGAAACATGCAGCTGGCAAAGCCCTTGAGGATCTTTTTCATTCACCTGCTGGCTGTGCTCTTGCTAATGTGGCCTTCTTCACTGCAAGGGCTCACACTTGGTTTGTGTCCACCAGCCCTCCCAGGTCTGTTTCTGCAGAGCTGCTTTCCACCCAGGTGGTGTCCAGGCTGTACTGCTGCCTAGGCTTGTTGTGTTCCAGCTGCAGGAGTTTGCCTTTGTGGAACTTTGCGTGCCTCCTGTTACTTCTCCAGCCTCTGAAGGTCCTATCAACCAGTCAAATAAGTCACCCTAGCCTATGGCTTATCAACAGTTTCCCTCCCTGCTTAGTGTGATGGTGGCAGGAGTGGACTCCATCCCACCCTCCAGGTCAATCATGTGTTGTCCATTATAGTCCTTGGTGCTGCACCTGGAGGGACACTGCTATTAAGCAGCTGCCAGCTGGGTTTTGTTCTGCTCTTCACCACCCTGAGAACTCAACATTCCAGCCAACTTTTCACCCAAGCTGCAGTCTGTCTCCAGGCCATTTCCCACCCTCGTGGCTAGAAGGGTAGGTTATGGAGTGCCACCGTGCAGTCTGGGTAAGCAGCATCCACAGAGCCCAGCACTCCACCACAGGAGGTGCTCAGACTAGTCAGGCACAATCTGCCCATGGCACATCCATGCTGGCTGCTCCCAGTCACCTTCCTGTCCTTCATATGCTTGGGCATGGCTGCCAGGAGGACAGAGTCCATGGTCCTGGAGGCTGAGGTCAGGCTGCTGGGCCAGTAGTTCCTTGGGTGCTCCTCCTTGACCTTCTTGAAAATGGCCACAACACTGCCTTTTCTCTCTGCCCTTCTTCCTCTGCCATGACCTTTCCAAGATGGCAAATTGCTTCAGCCAACCTCAGCACCCTTGGGTGCAGCCCATGTGATTCCCAGTCCTGTGTTTGCCCTGTTGACTCAAGTGGTCCCTGCCTCAGCCCAGCTTTCCTGTAAGCCAAGTAGCACTCTCTGTCTCACCACTGGACTTGGAGACTTGGGAGGCCTCAGGACAAACCCTACCAGCAAAACCTGAAGCAAAAAAGCCACTGGGAATCTGAACCTTTCCATGTCCTTAGGTCCTGTGCCCACTGAGCCCCTCAGTTTCTTCCTTCTGCTGTTGATGTATCCGTGGAAGCCTTTCTTGTTGCCCTTCACTTGACCCAAGACCAGCTGAGCTTTGGCTTTGCTGATTCCATCGCTGCATGCCTTTGTCTGTATCCCTCCAAACATCTCATCCCTGCTTTCACTTCACCTGTCTGTGGTCGAGCTCTCTCAGGACTTGTCTGTTCATCCATGCCAGCCTTCTACCACGCTTGCTCAACTTTCTGTACACTGGAATGGACTCTCTCTGTGCTTTGAGGATCCTTGTCCTTGAAGATCAAGCCTCTGTCCTCGAGTCCCCTTGCCTTTGCAGGCTGTGTCCCACGAGTAGAGCTCTGAGCAAGCCACAGCCCCCTGCTCTCAGCTCTAGGGTTGTAACTCTCTTTTGTCTCGCACACTTCTCAGTATCTTGAACTCCATCAGCTCCTGGGTGCTGCAGCCAAGTTTGCCATCAGCCTTCAGCTCCCTGATGACTTCTTCCTTGTTCACCAGTGACAGGTCCAGCAGAGCACCTTCCCTAGCTGGCTCATCGATCACTTGTGTGAAGAAACTGCCTGCTCCTCTCTCCAGAACCCTCCTGGACTGCCTGCTCCCAGCCCTGTTGCCTTCCCACCGGACGTGGGGCGGTTAAAGCTCCCCACCAGCGCCGGTGCCTGCCATCGTGAGGCTTCATCCAGTTGGATAAAGAAGCCTTCCAGCTCCTTGCTCTTCTGATCAGGCAGCCTGTAGCAGATACCTGCCACGAAGTCTCCTCTCTTGGTCTGTTCTCTGGTCTTTACCTGTGTGCTCTCAACTGGCTTTTCACCTGTCCCACAGCAAAGCTCCACGAAGCTGAAGCCTCTCCTTGGCGTAGAGAGCCCCTGGAGCAGTGTGCCCTGAGGGAAACTGTGAAACTGTGCTTGTGCCATCAGCTAGAGTTAGAATCCTCTTTCAGACTTAGCAGCAGAGCACAGCAGTGCTTCAGCCTGGGGAGAAGGTGATCTAAGTGCAGGACTTGTTCAGCTGAGGACATCAGTCCCTGCCACGTGGCCATGCTTAGCACCATCTTCATAAATACACTTCTCTGTTGTACTTCTCTTAGCTTTCTGTACCATGATTTTCTGGTGTGTGGGGTCTGCTTTTACCAAAAGAGGTTTAAATAGCTTTTACCTCCTGACATTGGTCAGTTCAACAGTGGTTGGTGTGGCTGATGGTGCCACCATCCCACTGGCAACAGCAGATGTGGCAGCAGCCACCTGAGGCCAATAGTGCCCTCCGTTCTGGGGAGGTGGAGGTGTCACCCACACAGCCTGTGAAATGCTGCCAGCATTTCTTCTTTGCACTTGGATTGGTGTGAAATGACTCCTGCAAAGGGTTGAGAAAAGCTCTTGGTGGAGGGTTCTTTGTCTCACTAAAATGTGATGCTTCACTCTCTATTTCTGCCCAGCTTATTAGTTACTCCTGGGTTCTGTCATTGCCAGTGGTGGGTTTGATACCAAGGTGAGCTCTGCTTAAACCTTTGTGTTCCATGTGGATTGTGGACATGTTGGGTTTTGTTTCTCAGGTCACAGGGAAAACTGAACAGAACTCTGCTGTTTATCTTGCCACACGTTGATAGAATGGGTTGGGTTGGAAGAGGCCTTAAAGCTCCTCCAGTTCCAACCTGGGACACCTTCCACTAGCCCAGGTTGCTCAGGGCCTGATCCAACCTGGCTTTGAGCACCTCCTGGGAGAGTCATCCACAGCCTCCCTGGGCAACCTGTTCCAGTGTCTCACTACTGTTGGTTTGTTGTTTGGTTTTTGTTTCTTTTTTTAACCCTGATGTCTTCAGAAACCTTCTCCTGGGTGCTCTTAGTGCAGCAATCACCATTTTCTTGGGGTGTTTTGGTCTGTTTGTTAAGCTCCAGTCTCAGGAACACACTGAGGTTCACTGCCCCAGCGCTGCTCCTCTCGATCCTTCTTCTGCGATTATAAACGATTTAACCACAAACAAAAGCCTCAGGCCCTCGGAATCCTTAGTGAGGAGCATGTGGAGAGGACAACCTTTTAGATGTGTTTGGGTTTAGATTAAAATAAATGACTAAGAGAAGCTTCTCTGTAGAGGAGCCCTGCAGGAATGGTGTCTTGTCACAGCTGTGTGAAGGATAACGACTTGGTGCGTGGACCAAAGTAGCCCATGGTAAATAGGAGGTTTCACTGCTGCAGTACAAAGAGGTTTTACTCCTGATTTCTGTGTTCTTGAAAAATTGAGCGTTTCTGTTTCTGTATCCCTCGAACTTCCAAAGTTTATGCTGTTACCTGTGCTGTCAACAAGCAGCTTTGCCTCATTCCTCTCAAGAAACTGAAAACAAAAAGCTTGATCTCAAAGCATTTAGTGGTGAACAGGTGGAAGATACTAATTAGCAGGTGCCAGGCTACAATGACTAACAAAACTGTCTTTTGAACTTGATTAACTATGAAACACAACTAACTCTCTGCTTTTGTACCAAGGAAATAACCAGCAAGAGTTCTATAATGCTTATGGAGTGAGTCGTTTGCAGCATGATGTTTGCTGTTGATAACATCACATTAACCCAGCAAGCATCCTCTGAAAGGTACCAAGAGTGGGGGGGTTGGTTTATCTCCTGACACTTGTGTTTGCCTTCTGTGGGCCATCCAAATGCCATTTGTTGGGGAATGGAATTGGTGATTATCTTTTGTTGGTCTCTTTTTCTATGCTGCTTGGCTTAGGTTACTCCCATTTGCTGGGCTGCAACATCCTGCCTTTGCAAACTTGCAAGCTAAGTGGGGATGTGGAGAGGTTTGGTTTTAATGGAATGGCTTGGGTTGGGAGGGACCTTAGAAGATCATCCAGTTCCAACCCACCCTGCCATAGGCTCGAGGTGAGGAGAAAGTTCTTCCCTGAGAGAGTCATTGGCCACTGGAATGGGCTGCCCAGGGAGGTGGTGGAGTCGCCGTCCCTGGAGTTGTTCAAGGCAAGGTTGGACGTGGCACTTGGTGCCATGGTCTAGCCTTGAGCTCTGTGGTAAAGGGTTGGACTTGATGATCTATGAGGTCTCTTCCAACCTTGGTGATACTGTGAGACTGTGATACTGTGATACCTTCCACTAGAGCAGATTGCTCAAAGCCTTATCCAGCCACGTCTTAAACACTGGCAGGGATGAGGCAGACACAGTTTCTCTGAGCAACCCTTTCCAGTGCCTCACCACCCTTATAGTAAAGAACTTCTTCCTAATGTCCCCTCTAACTCTACCCTGCTCTAGTTTCAAACCATTGCTCCTTGCCCTGCCACCACAGTCCCTGTCCAGCTCTCCTGTAGGTCCCCTTCGGCTACTGGAAGGCTGCTCTAAGGTCTCCCTGGAGCCTTCTCTTCTCTAGGCTCAACAGACCAAAGTCCCTCAGCCTGTCCTCACAGGAGAGGTGCTCCAGCCCTCTGATCATCTGGACCTTTTCCTACAGATCCATGCCCTTGTGCTGCGGGCTCTAGAGCTGGCATTTATTTGTCTTAGCTCTTGAAGAGTGCTCCCTGGTGTTTCACCCAGCTTGTGGTTGCAAAGAGGATTTGGTGTCACGGTAAATGCCACTTCAACAGCTGTTGGGGCTTAGGCCCTTGAGAAATGGCAACAGAGCAGTGTGTGGAAAGCCTGGGTTCAAGATATGGCTCAGCCTCTCGAACATCTGTCCCACACTGGATGAAGGAAGGCATCAGTAGACCACTGTCTTTAACCCCAACAACCTGACACTCTTAGACCTTATGCTGGATCCTGTTGAACAGCCTCACAGGCTTCTTACTACCAGTCTGAAAGCAATAATAAAGTCCTAACAAAAACCTCCTTAGCAATTCCAGTATTTAACAGGTGTGCAAATAAGCCTTTGCCAGGGTAGGTTTTGGCTGTTGAAATACTAATTTGTCTTTTAACCAACTTCTAAAGAGCTAATTCTGAACAGTTTTGTGTGGATGTGACTTAAAGATGCAGTGAGCTGGTAACCTGCTGCTCTTGCCTCTAGTTAGTGTTTTGCTCCCTGGGTGTAACTCGCTCAGCACAAAGGAGTTGTTCCTCACAAACAGGCTCCCTCAGCAGAGCTGTTTGCTGTGTAGCTAATGAAGTGGGGTTCAAGCACCAAGAACAGCTCTGCAGTGGTGCCTGATAAATGTTGGTGTATTTAACATGAAAACTTGGAGGTTTAGCTTTCATCCAGAGGATCTGTCAGAGAACCACTCCGCTGCTTCCAAAATGCTCCTGCAGAGACTTCCCTCATCCTTTTGGCCATGGCCTCCTGCCGTTGTGGTGGTTGAACTTGGGGTGGGGAGGGGGGAAGTGCAGAAGCAATTTCAGAATGAACAATGGGAAATAAACCTGCTTGGCTGATGGCAGAGGAGCTCTCTGGTTTAACCCTCAGGCTGAATATTTAACTACCACAGGGAGGTAGATTGCACCAAAACTTGGTTTAGTGTCCTAGTGGCAGTGGCCACTTGGTTTAGTGTCCTAGTGGCAGTGGCCACTGTGTGTGCTCTGCTCTGGCAGGTTTTGAGTCCTTGCTTTTCTGAGCCTGTCTCAGAGCAGTGAAGTCCCTGCCAGCCAAAAGTTACCTCTGTATCTTGCTGTCCTTGGGGGTTAATTGTAGAGCTGTTGTATTTTCCATCCTGCTCTTCAGGCAGTGAGCAGGTAGCCACCACAGGTTTACCCAATACCCTGAGGTCCACTTGCCTTGGCTGTGAAAAACCTCTACCTTTTGGGCACATCATGTGTGGGAAAGAATTGGTGAGTGTAAGGGTGAGGGAATGACCATTTGGATGGGCAGGGTCTGGGGAGAATGCTGTGCCTGTGGCTAGCTGCAGGGACTGACCTTTGCAGGTCTACAGAGCATGGCTGTGCCACAGCTAGAATTTCCCCTGGCCAGATAGCAAAGCTTCACCTATCAAACCAGGGCAGGGCCATCAGGTTGTGCACTCTTGGTCACAAGAAGGGGCATGGAGCAGGTCTGTCTTGTGACATTGAACTCTTGGTCACAAGAAGGGGCATGGAGCAGGTCTGTCTTGTGACATTGAACTCTTGGTCACAAGAAGGGGCATGGAGCAGGTTTGTCTTGTGAAATTAATTGGAGGTTTCTTTGTAACTGTGGCAGGCCCAGGCCGGACCTCTCCCTACCTGAGAACATCGGTGAAAATGAAGCCAATAGAAGAAAGTGGTGAAGATGATGTCTTTGAAGCACCATCTGCTGATAAGCTTGAGCTCCAGCACCTGCCCTGAACAGATGTGCCCTCAGGCGCGTCAGAGCTTGCACACAGCTCCAGTGCAAGAGGCAAAAGATGAATTTTGGGAGGAATGTGAAAGCTGAAGCCAGCTCTCCGTGTCCAGCCTCACCACAGTGTACCTCAGTGGCCTCTAGATGGAATCATTTTACTCCTGAGTACAATAAAATAAAAGCCTGTGTGGGTTTTACCTGTGTCTTCTGGAGGGGGGAGGCTGAGGTTGAAGCTTCATCCCTGAAAGGGTTCTCAAGCCCTGAAGTCTCCTGCCCAGGGTTGAATCTCTACCCCTGGAGGTGTTTCAAAGAGGCAGAGATGTGGTTCTGAGGGACAAGGCTTAGCACGGGACTCAGTGGAATTAGAAAGTGATTGGATTCAATGATCTTAAAGGTCTTTCCCAGCCAAAACACTTCTGTGATGCTAAAAGCAGTTAAAGACACAGAGGAGGCAAGGGGGTAGGTCTGAAATGGGTAGATCTTACAGCTGCTGAGGCAGCTGTGTGATGCTGAGGAGCAAAGCAGTGGATGCTGAGGGCCTCTGGGCTCCGCTGACTGTCCCGAGCTGGAATGAACCAAGCAGCAGCCAGAGGATGCTATGCAGATGCAGTGAGCACCAGAGCCCTGCTCTTGCCCTGTGCCTGCTGGAGCTTCTTGCAGAAGGTTTGGGCACTTTCTGGTAGCTGCTGAAGCTCCACTTCAGACATTTCAGTCCTTTTGCGGGAAGCAGAGGTCTGTCCTCCCTGCTGACCTGTGACCTGGCTGCCGGGGCCTCGCTGGGAGCCGGTGAATAGCAGACAGGGATGAGATGGAGTAATTAGGGCCGGTGAATGGGGGCAAATAAAGATGGGCTGACTTCTTCCTTTTATCTCGGAGAGAGGCGCTAATTTAGGGAGCCTTTCCGACAAAAGTTCACAGTGACCCAAATCTTTCCTCCTTTGACTCCTTGCAAAGGGTTAGAGGGACACTTAAGCGGCGCCGGGCAGCAGTGCGGGGGGATGCTGCGGGGGATGCTGCGGGGGATGCTGGCAGAGCCAGCGCGGACCCGGGAAGCTTTGGTGGGGGCTCTGGGTGACCCCAGGAGCCCTGTGGCACTCAGGACCTGCCAGTGTCTCTCTGTAGCCAGAGGAAACCAACTCTTGACCTTCTTTGTTCTCCCACCAACCCTCCCTTCTTACACCCTGTCACTTTGCTTTCTGTCTCGGGCTTTGTGGTGGAAAATCCCGCTGGAAATGGATGGTTTTGGGGGTATTTTGAGTGAGTTGAGCATGTCCTGGTGTGACTGGCAGGAGTGACAGTGTTTTCCTGCTAACTGGCTGTAGCTTGTTGCTGCCAGCTAATCAATACCTTGCGTTCCTTAGGGGCTCAAAAGCTGTGCTCAGGAGGGGATTTTCTTCCACTACTGTCCCTGTTGTAGCTCCCTGCCCAGCTGTAGCTCCCCATGGCCAGGAAAGAGGCAAGTAAGTAGCCTTTTACTCTGGAAAATTTCACCTGGAAATCAGTTTTAACCTCCACCCTGTGGAAAGCACTGTCCAGAGCCTCTGAGCTGAGGAACTTAAGAGAGGCATAGAATGGTTTGGGTTGGAAAGGAGATAAAAGCTCAGCCAGTTCCAACCCCCTGCCATAGGCAGGGACACCTCCCACTAGAAAGGTCACTCGAGGCCTCATCCAACCTGACCTTGAACACCTCCAGGGAGGTTGTGGAGCACAGAAGCACCGAATGTGATCAAAGTTAGTAGTTCATATCCTGCCAGCTGGCTCCAGGTTGCGTAGGGTTTGTGTCGGGTGGGGAGGAGATTGGTGCTTCCTTCAGTCATAGCCTCACAGAAGGGGTTGGGCTGGAAGGGACCTTTTGTTCCCCGGTGGATCCCACGCAGTGATCAGTGTGTGCCTGTGGACAGTCTGCTCTGAGCTTGCTCAGCCCACAGCTTTGTTTATGCTAGGAAACTTCACCTCCTTTCTTTGTTTCTTTTGCTTTATCCCCCTGGTGCAGGACCCATCTGCCTGCTCCTCCACTTGTTTTGCTTTCATTCCCTTTAGGTTTTGCTCCACAGAAAGATCCCAGGGCTTGGGGAGCTCTGGGGTGGGCACTTGCTGCTGCCCCCTTCGCCCCCCCCCCCCCCCCCCCCCCCCCCCCCCCCCCCCCCCCCCCCCCCCCCCCCCCCCCCCCCCCCCCCCCGCCCCCCCCCCCCCCTCTTTTGCTTTCCCCCCCTCTAGGGTTTCCCCCCCCAAAAAACCCCCGGGCGTGGGGGGCCCGGGGGGGGGCCCTTCCCCCCGCCCCCTCCCCCCCCCCCCCCCCCCCCCAAGCTGTGGCTGCTCTGAGCCGAGCCTCTCCTCTCCATGCAGCTTTGGGGCAGACAACTGCTTTTCAGGAACTCTCAGGCTTGAAGCTCCACAGAAGTTATGGTTCAGCAGGCTTGACTGTGACTTTTTGTCACAGCTGTCAGGGTAGGTCAGGGAGAGATGAAAGCAACAGAGGCTGGATGGAAAGGAACCTGCTGTGCGTTGAGCCCCCACCCTCGCTCTGCTGCTGTGGGGGAGAAAGAGCATTTCTGCTTTCTTCCACGGGCAGCTTCCAAATCTGCCTTATTGAAGTCACTGCAGTAAACTGCAGCCAGCCTCTCCCCCCCAGCTGCCTGACTGCCCCAAAGATGTTCATGTTCCAGCTGAACTTCTGCTTTCTTTGTTAGTGTTTGGTGGTTTGGGAAGAGCATTTGTTGGGGTCTGTTGGTTGTCTCCCTTCCTCCCTTCCTTCCTTTCCTTCCTTCCCTCCTTCCTTCCCTCCTTCCTTCCTTCCCTTCCTTCCTTCCTTCCTTCCTTCCTTCCTCCCTCCTTCCCTCCCTCCCTCCCTTCCTTCTGTCCTTCCTTTCTTTCTTTCTTCCTTCCCTCCTTCCTTCTCTCCCTCCTTCCTTCCTTCTTCTCTCCCCTCCCTCCTTCCTTCCTTCTTCTCTCCCTTCCTTCCTTCCTTCCTTCCTTCCTTCCTTCCTTCCTTCCTTCCTTCCCTCCCTCCTTCCTTCCTTCCCTCTTTCCCTCCTTCCCTCTTTCCCTCCTTCCTTCTTCTCTCCCTTCCTTCCTTCCTTCCTTCCTTCCTTCCTTCCTTCCTTCCTTCCTTCTTCTCTCCCTTCCCTCCCTCCCTCCCTCCTTAGAAGAACCTAGGCCATGCCAACTCAGCACACTTCTAAAAGGGAAAGAAACCCAAAGAACACTTTCTAGACCACTGCAGCTCAAGGCTGTGGCAGTGCCACCACCTGCCATAGAAATCTGTAGGAAGCCAGAATGAGGGAAAGTCCTGCCTGGCCAGCAGGGCAAGGGAGGGGATTCTGCCCCTTTGCTCTCTGCAGACCTGAAGTCCTATGTGCAGTTCTGGAGCCCCCAGCACAAGCAGAACATGGAACTGTTAGAGCCAGTCCAGAGGAGGCCACCAAGATGCTCAGAGGGCTGCAGCAGCTCTGCTCTGAGAGCAGGCTGAGAGAGTTGGGGCTCTGCAGCCTGGAGAGGAGAAGGCTTCGAGGAGACCTTGGNAAGGGTTTTGATCTCCCTTCCAACCCAAACCATTCCATGAGGCAGCTCCACATGAAAAGAAAAAAAAGATAAAGATATTTGGGTTTGTTTATAAGTGTAAAGAAGAAACTGAAATAGAGGTTTGCATTTTGTTGCTGGTGCATGAAGGGACTTTTTACTCTGGTGGGCAAAGACAAAGAGCTGGAAGTGGAGGCCAGAGCAAGTGGAAATGAATCACAGAAGCACTGCTTGTTAGCAGCAGGTGATTAAAACAAGCTGTCATAGAGCAAAGCATCTCTCACTCCCAACTGGAAAATATGCTTAAAGCAGCCAAGCACACAAGGCTCCAGTTAAAACTGAGAGCTAAAACCCAACCCCATAGTAACTGCCCTGGATTTAATGGCCTGTGTCATGCTGCAGGTCAGACCAGGGGAATGATTGATAGTTCCTGGCCCCCAGTTTTGGACTGCTTGTGGAAAGAAGTGGGTGGTAAGCATCTGCAGCTGGTTTGGTATCTAACTCAGTGCTCTCTCTGCTCACTTCACCCTCTCCTGGCTGGTAACATAGGAGTAAGGACACCAGCTCAGCTCTGTTGAGTTGTGAACTGTTTGGCTGCTCCAGCTTTGAGTATCTGGGCTAAGTGATGTGCAGCAATACCTGGGGCTAAGTATTGACCCAGCAGGAAGCACAGATCGACCAGCTGCAAGTCAACTGAGCAGCAGCAGCACCAAAACGTGCCTGGGGCAGGCTGGCAACTGCTCTGCAGTCATGCGGTGGGCACGGCGGGTGCAGGGCAGCCTGCTCTGGAGAGCAGTGGTTGTCCTGGAGGTCACAGCATCACAGAGTTAACCAGGCTGGAAAAGACCTCTAGGGTCATTGAGTCCAACCTACCACCTAACCCTTCACATTAACTAACCCATGGCACTAAGTGCCTCATCCAGCCTCAAACACCTCCAGGGATGGCGACTCCACCACCTCTCCGGGCAGCCCATTCCATTGCTCAACAGCATTGCAGGCAGCAGCTGCCACTGGGCACAGCACAGCACTTTGCTGAAAGAATCTTTAATTAATCAGGCCACCACCTAGACAGTGCTGATAAACAGGAGGGCACCACAGAATCAACTCCATCCTCTGCCACAGGCTGTCCTGGGCAGCTGCACAGGAGAGCACCAAAGAGGTGATGTTCTGACTGGAGTAGATGATGGCTATGGAGCTGGCATCCCCTTCCTGCAGGTAAGTGTTTATACCAACAGAAGACCTTCTCTGCCTTGTATTTAGTAGAGGTTGTTAATTCTGCTGTTTAATCATCCCTATGCAGAGCTCTGCATTGAAACAGAGGCAGCATCTAGAAGCCCTCCACTGTTTTACCATGCCATGATGAGCTGCCACTGCCCACTGCTACCAGCATGCCCGAGGTCATCCGGAGATGGAATTTCCAGGTAATGGTAGGTGATAGGACTTCGATTCTGAGAGAGGAACAACTCTTCAGATCATTTGAAATCAGCATGTGTTGGGTATGTACAAGCCTCCAGACTATGGAAGAAGTAATAACAACAGGAAGAGGCTCTGATACCAAAAGCTTTTTATCCCAGAGAATAACCCAACTGCCAATGTGCTCTCACTGAGAGCAAGACCCAAAAGATAGAATCCTGTGGTTTGAGAGCTGAGTAGCCTCTGGGCTGCAATTCCTGCAGCACTCCTAGTACAGCATACATATGCAGCAGGGTTTTTCTTCCTCTCCCCATCAACTGCTGCTATAACTAAAATTCTCTTTTCTGAAGGTAATCTCCCTGAAACTAAGTGAATGTATGTGAAAGGTCTGCCCAGTGCCTGGATGAGGTTTTAATCACACAGAATCACACAACTGTCAGGATTGGAAGGGACCTCAAGGATCNTCCTTAAGATACTGGAAGGCCACAATCATAGAATCAAGCAGATTAGAGGAGACCTCCAAACTCAGCCAGTCCAACCTAGCACCCAACCCCAGACAATCAACCAGACCATGGCACTAAGTGCCCCAGCCAGGCTTGGCTTCAACACCTCCAGGGATGGTGACTCCACCACCTCCCTGGGCAAACCATTCCAGGGTCTCACCACCCTCGTAGTAAAGAACTTTTTCCTAACATCTAATCCAAATCTCCCCTCCTGTAGCTTGGATCCATTCTTCATCTGCCCCCTCCCCCCACCT
>WAAF01006032.1:215210-226893 GCA_013400475.1 Tricholaema leucomelas
ATCCCCTCCCCTCTCAGAAAAGCTAAGCACCACCTGGAACTCTGCCTGGAAGTCAGCAGCAGCTGTGGGTGCTCAGCATCTCTGAAACCCCCCCCAGACCCTGTGAATGTAAAGACTCACATCAGCAACCAGTACAGAAATCACCACTTCAGCAGTTCACAGGGACTGCAAATACCACCCAAAAAAATGCTGAGATCTGATTATCAGAAGTGTAGGTCTGTGTCAACTCAGAGGTAGTTACTGATATCAGTACATAATACTTAGATAGAGATTAAAAAGGTCTAAGACTATTTGGTTTGTTCTGAGTAAGCAGGCCTGTAGACTAGGCTGTAAAGGAAAAACAGTAACACCAACCCAACATTACATGGTATATTCCCTGAGCAAAGTTCTTTATCCTGAGTATGCTAATGTAATAGTGATAACATTCTCACATACAAAAATAAAACCTTAAGCTTTCCACAGTAAGACAGGGTTTGGTGTGTGCTCTTAGCAGTTCAGTCTGACCTGGGTGCACGCAGGGGCTTTCAAACAGCACCACTCCAAAAAACCTGCAGGTGGAGAGGATTTAGAATCATAGAAGCAGTCAGGGTTGGAAGGGACCACAAGGATCAGCCAGTTCCAACCCAGGGTTGGAAGAGACCACAAGGATCAGCCAGTTCCAACCCAGGGTTGGAAGAGACCACAAGGATCAGCCAGTTCCAACCCAGGGTTGGAAGAGACCACAAGGATCAGCCAGTTCCAACCCAGGGTTGGAAGAGACCACAAGGATCAGCCAGTTCCAACCCAGGGTTGGAAGAGACCACAAGGATCAGCCAGTTCCAACCCAGGGTTGGAAGAGACCACAAGGATCAGCCAGTTCCAACCCAGGGTTGGAAGAGACCACAAGGATCAGCCAGTTCCAACCCAGGGTTGGAAGAGACCACAAGGATCAGCCAGTTCCAACCCAGGGTTGGAAGAGACCACAAGGATCAGCCAGTTCCAACCCAGGGTTGGAAGAGACCACAAGGATCAGCCAGTTCCAACCCAGGGTTGGAAGAGACCACAAGGATCAGCCAGTTCCAACCCAGGGTTGGAAGAGACCACAAGGATCAGCCAGTTCCAACCCAGGGTTGGAAGAGACCACAAGGATCAGCCAGTTCCAACCCAGGGTTGGAAGAGACCACAAGGATCAGCCAGTTCCAACCCAGGGTTGGAAGAGACCACAAGGATCAGCCAGTTCCAACCCAGGGTTGGAAGAGACCACAAGGATCAGCCAGTTCCAACCCAGGGTTGGAAGGGACCACAAGGAGCATCTAGTTCCAACCCTCCTGCCATGGGCAGGGACACCTTACCCTAGATCAGGCTGGCCAGAGCCTCATCCAGCCTGGCCTTAAACACCTTTTCCTGATCTCAGCTCTGAACTTCTTACATACAACACAGGGAATGCCCAGCTGTCAACTCCACGGTGGCCTACTTCTAGAAGGAACTTTGGTTTAAATTCTCAAAGTGACCTAAGTTTTGCATCTTTGCTTGTTTGAAGCTGGCTCTTCCCTCCGGCCAGAAGATCTGAGCAATGCCACTTTGATTTGTCTACATAACTTAAATAAGTTTACTCTCCTCACATAAGGCAAGGAAGTTCTTTTCTCTATAGATACATCACATTCAATATCGTCAAAAGTAAGCTTTGCATTAGCGTGTTGAGAACTTCAGTATAAACCATCCAGATTCAAGCAAATGCTGGCAAGGAATTCACCTTTGCTGAGGTGTTTGATTGCTACCTGTTGACTGAAGCAGCAGCAGCAGCAGCAGCAGAAGGCTCAAGCGGCCACGGAAGGAGCTCTACCTGTTGGAACTGTGAGCTGCGAGCGACTGTGGCTGGCTGGAGCCTTTCATGCAGGGCTGGAGCCTTTCATGCAGGGCTGTTGCTTCAGTTTGATTAGCCAAGCTTAAAGCTGCCTGACTCCTTGAGGCTCCAGCAGGCTGTGTTTATTGCCCATGGTAGGGATCACCCAGGTCTCTCTAATTAACTTACCCCTGCCGTGGGATGTGTCAGAGTGCGTTCCCTTACGTGTGACTTGGTAACTCAGGAGCTACAAATGGAAACCGACTGGAAGTTTTGATAGGCTCCAGCTCCATTAACCCCGAGCAAGGGCTGCAGCCCAGGGAGTCTCACTCCAAGGCCACCACTCTCTCTTCCCTTTAGTGTGTGGTCTCAGCACACTCTGGACCAAGGCTGGGCAGCTATGGCCTCCAGCTCACGAGAGGCAGATGATGCTTGGGGCTTCTGGCAAATTCAGAGGTGCCCTCACTCAGGCTTGTCTGCAGCAGGCACCTACCCCTCCTCCCTGCACATCGTCAGCAAGAGAGGCTGGCTGAGCAGCCCCAACCACCCATCTGCCTCTCTTCTTCAGAAGCCATTTATCCCAGCATCTCATGAACTACACATTTCATTTTCTTTAAAACCAAACCACACAACACCACAAATCCTTAGGGAGTTCTCTCCATGAGGTTTCAACAGAAAACAAGGGGAGGGAAGTCCCTTCACACTGAGGGGCAATGCTTGGGACCAAGAGAAGTTGCTGCTGCTGCTGCTGCTGCTACTGCCACTAAAGCCCCCTACATGTTCATAGAATGCAAAGGGTTAAGCAGGATGGTATCCTGACACCACTCAAAAGGCTCTGCGACCAGTTATACATTCTCCCCTACACAACAGTCACCTAAATCACAGTTAGGAACACATCAATTTCACAAAACATCTTGAGAAACCAGCACAGAACTACACATTCATTGTCTTCTCTGGAGCTTTCAACTCCTCACCAACACAGCACGGTGGCAACCAGAGCTGTGCTGAGTCAGCACACTGCTCTGCACAGGCAGTGGGGAGGGGGGGGTGGGGGCTGGATATTTTGTGGAGATGAGAAAGGAAAGAACTCAAATTGGTGGTGATGGTGGTGGTGGGGGGATGTCTTAGTATCTTTAGTACCATATGGCAGCTTTAAAATCTGGAAGTATCCTTTGGTTCCCGAGAGAAGTAACAGTCTTGGTCTCAGTTCTGTGTGTGATTTACCAGGTTGAGCTGCGTTTCTGAGTGAGATTTCTTGGGGCTTTCTTGTTTGTCCTTGTTATTTTTGAACGCATTCAGACACAGGCTGTAGGAATGGGTTCGGAAAGCTTTGTGGATGCTGTGCCTATTGCTTCACAGTAATATCTGGTGGGAGCTGGAGAGTGGTCTGGTGGGGGTTGGGGGGGGGGAAGCTATGTATAGATCTGTACACATACACACACGCACGTGCACACTCACACACACACCCAGAGAAGGTCAAAAGTGATGCACCCTGCTCAAATGGACTTTGCTTGGAGTGATTTGTCTAGGAAAAGAAACAAAATTCACAGTTCCTCCACAGTAGTTAAAATTTCCAGGTCAGCTACTGATAATGAAATTATTTTCCCCTGTACTTGCATGAGGTAGACATCCCGAGAGGATATAAAGGAAAGTTGTGAGAGATGCTTTAAGTTTTTTTCCTTTTCTGGACAGAAGGCCCCTTCCTGCTGGGTTCTTCGGGCGACGCTGACAACTTACTCGCCGAAGCTTCCTGCGGTGACCTGCCCGAGCGCTCCGAGATCTCTGCCCTGCCCTCCTGAGAGCAGGATGGAGAGGAGTAGCCGTGCGTCCCTCCTCCTTCTCTCAGGAAGGCAGAAGTGGAAGGCTGGGGTTCAGCTTCGTGTCTTCCCTGAGAACTGGTGGGCTGCTGCGAGACTGCTTTAAGGGGGCAGTTAGCCACCATGTGCATGATGCTCTGACAGTAATGGCACTTCTTTGGCTGCGGAGGTAGACTACATTCTTTAGCGTGGTGGTCGAGGCCACCACAGTTGTAGCATCTGAAACAAAGAGAGAGAGAGGCAGTTATGAAATGCAAGCAGGCAGTTACGAAATGCAAACAGGCAGTTACGAGATGTAGAGGCAAACAAGGAGATTTTCTGCCTGGGTTGAGCTCAGCGTGGTCAGGCTCAATGTCTGCTGCTGAAACAGCCAGAATCACAGAGTGTTAGTGGTTGGAAGGGACCTCTAACGATCATCCAGCCCAACCTCTTTGTTAAAACAGGGCAGGTCACACAGCAATGCATCCAGATGGGTTTTGAAAATCTCCAGAGGCTCTACAACCTCTCTAGGCAGCCTACTCCAGGGCTCTGTCATCCTCACCATAAAGAAGCACCGCCTTGTGTTAAGGAGCAATCTCTTGTGTTCTAGCTTGCAGCCAACAGTTCCTTGTTCTATCACTGGGCACCACAAAAGAAACCATCACCTTCATCCTGGCACCCACCCCTCAGGTATTTATAGAGATTGATCGGATCCCCTCTCAGTCTTCTCTTCTCCAGACTAAACAGCCCCAGGTCCCTCAGCCTCTCCTCATAGAGCCCCAACTCTCGTAGCCTGTTTGTCGCAGCGATGCCCAGTGCCACCCTGTGCTTGGCACGCAGGTGCCGTCGTCGCTAGGGGGCAGCAGATCTCCAGGCACGGCGGCGCCGCCACAGCCGCCGTGTGCCCGGGACTTACAGCGCGGTAACGGCTCGCTGAGAGCACCAAACGGCTCAGCCCCGCCGTGCCCGCGGCTGCCAGGCCGGGCGAACCCCGCCTGCCACAGCAAACAGCGCACAGCGAGCATCAGTAGCCCAGCCGGGCACCGGATGCAGCCTCCTCGCCCTGGGGCGGCTTTGCTCCCCCAGTCAGCGCCACGGAGAAAGATTGCAGAGGGCTGAAACCATTCAGCCTCGGTGTAGCCATGCCCCAACGGGCACGCTGCTGCCGCGGGCAGGGAACTCCAGACGTGGGACATGGTGCCAAGCCCCTACACAGGGTCTGCCGCCTCCAGCCATGGAAGGTCTGGGCCAGACTGGCAGTGCTGTTTGCAATGAATGCATTTACGGTTTAGCTTCAAAAGCAAATAACTCGAGCCCTGGCAAGAGCCATAAACCAGGGCAGGGTTTATTTTGTCTTGAAATCCCCAAGCCACATGCAAGTGGTTGTGACCCGAGGTGCCACCTCCAACAGGAGGAGTTGGCTGTCCTGAAGGTTCTCAAAGATGGCTCAAATCCCTCTTGTCCTCCTGGAGAGTCCTAAAGCAATTCCTTACAAACCTTCCTGCTTTGTAACTCGTGGCAGGAATGCAGGTCCCTGGACTACATTCTTCTGTCGCAATACAAAGCAGGTCTGTGGCATGGTGACCCCGTGGGGGTCATGTTCTCTACTGAGTTTTCTCTTTTGCCTGTTTTTCTGTAGTTTCTGTTTCTTTTGTTTTATAAAACGCACAGGCATTTTAATGTATTGCAATCCGTGGTGATAAAACTTTGAATCAATTATTTGTTTTCCCTTAATCATCAACAACTAATTAAAAAAGCCCCAACAACCCAAACACCGTTGCATAAAGACTTAAGCCTCGTGGAGGCTTAATCCTCGTGAAGGATTAAGAGAGGCTGCAACTATAACTAACTATGCACAAAATAGTGCATAAAACAGGGGGGGGGGGGGGAACCTTATTTTCAGACTCCTGGAAAGTTAAAAGGCAGAATTTCAGCTTTTATTTAGTGCTCACTATTTGTCCATCCAAACCCAAATCAGTTTAATCCATTAAAAAACCTTTCTAAGGAATCTTATTAATAAAACCTGTGTGATTTTTATTTTTTTTTTTTTGTCCAAAGAGATTGCAAAATGATTTGCAAATCAACTCCAAGAAACGATCCCTCAGCATCTCCCTCTTCATCGGTGTCAGCGAGGTACTAACCATGCCTTCATTTTAGCTGGCAAATGAAAACACAGCATCAATTGCCTGTGGCATGCTGTCATGTCTGACAAGACTGACCTATAATTTAGAGAAGTTAAATGATGAACAGGACTTCATTATCCTTTCAGAAAGCACAGTAATTAAATTGTTGCCATCTTCCCTAAAAACTAACAAGAAGTGAGAAGCCAAACCCATGGCACTGAACTCTGCACTTGCATGGCATTTGCAGCAGCACATTCTAGGTGAAGTGGTCCCATTTTCAAGTGACCAGCAAACTGCAGTCTGATGTGTGAGTACAATGTTGGGAGTGTGCTCCTGTAGCTTAATCTATTTAACTTGAAGCAGTAGGAGCACAAAATAACTACCAAAAAAAGGTGTTTAGAAGCGCCTGGATGAGGCACTTAGTGCCATGGGTTAATTAGAAGGGTTAGGTGATAGGTTGGGCTCGATGATCCTAGAGATCTTTTCCAACCTGGTTAATTCTGTGATTATTTTTTACCCGTGGAATTTGAAGACAAAGCTCACACTGGTTCTGCCTGCACACACTACATAATAACACATGAAGAGACTCAGAATAGAAAGCTTCTCTTGAATCCGAAGAAAATAACATGAACAAGCCCCACTGTCATTTAGTATTGATTTTCCCAGCACAGGAAGGGAAATGACATCCTAAAGACATTGCAAAATGTGAGCATCCTGATCTAAGACTGAAGCAGCAATCCTTTTGTTCCTCTCATTTTACACACAACTAAGCTGTCAGTTATTAAACAATATCCATCAGTATCCCCCCCAGGTATATTCAAATTAGTGACTCCATTTACCAGCAGCAATCAGCCTTCCCAACTGGCATTCAGCTCCTATTTCCCCAACAAGCTTCCTGAAGACCTTCTGGATCAAATAATGGAAAGTAAAACTTGGAGTTAGAGAAACAAGAGGAACAGCAACAGCAAAACCCCTTAAGTGCCTTGTTTGTTTTCCTCTCCTCCAATAAATTAATCACAGAATTCCAAAATGTACTATTTATTTAATTAGATCGAATTAACTAATTATATTGATGATTATCTTCACTGGTTCCCAGCAGTGCACTTGTTTGTAGGCTAAGTGTAGCACAGTGCAATGCAGTACAGTATAATAAATGCACTATAGTATAATAAATGTAGTATACTAATAAAATGCAGCACACTGAGTACAGAACAATGCAGTGCATCATGAGTGTGCAGACCTCCTGCAAATTGGGCTTTTAATCCATTTTATCCCAGTTCAGAACACAGAATTTTATAGCTGTGAAGGCATCTGCACTTGTTTCTTGCCCTTAACAGCACATGTCTTTAGAATGGCTAAAGAACTCTGGCAATAGGTTAAGGGGCCTGAGGAGCAGAGCAGGCAGCAGCCACGGACAAATCAATTTCATCAGTCACTGTGGTATGCACTGTGTTATCCAATTCAGTGAACCATTTCACCTTACCAATTGGCCAAGAACCTGCTGTCAGGGTCCCTGGCTTCCACTTCAGAAGCCTCCACCACCTTTTGCTTATCTATTTATCCACCCCTTCTGCTTGCAGGGAATTGCAATCTTCTGCATGTATGCACATCACCGTAGAAGAGACCTCCGCCAGCAGAAGCAGTTGTGGTCAAGGCGTGGGGCTTGGCTTTTTAGGAACGGTTTTGCTGGCACCCAAACTGGAGCATCAGGCTGAAGGCTTGCATTAGAATATGTAAGCAGTAGCCAGGGTGTGCCTGGACTTACCAGGAGGCCGAGGTTGCACTTCTTGTAACTGTTTGTTCTTCACTTCTTTTAACTATTTATTCATCCCCTGTCAGTCACTCTCACGGGGAGAAGAGATCCCACCCCGCTCCGAAATGCCTTCCCTCTCCAGGGATTTACACCAAAATGGAAACGGTCAGCCACCTCCCAGCACACAAACGATCCCACACAGCACTGCCCAAGTGCCTTAAGGTGGGGAATGAACCCTTTAGTCCAAGCCGCTGCAGCTCTTTGCTCTTCTCTGCCGCACCTACATCACCAAACCTGCCAGCAAATGAAGAGCGCACACAAGCTTATAGCTCCTTACCTCTATACACATCAACAGAGAGCAACACACAAACTGGTTCCTAGGAGTATTAGCAAATTCTCGTTTGAGTGTTTCCTCAGATCATTACGGCCCTAACAAGTGTTTCTTCGCTTCAGAAGCACCGTGGAATAATCTCTGTTAGCTTAAACACACAACATCAGAGTTTCAGCTGTGAATTACACCGGGAGATGAATACATAAACCACCAAAAGCCTTTTAAAGCGCAACTATAGTAGAAGCAACCCTTACAAACCAAGCAGCATCAGGCAGGATTTGTTAAGGAAAGGGCTCTCTCCCTCACACTGGGCTCCCATGATTTACTAGCTACCTCCAGGCTCAAAAGATAAAGCAACAGAGTAAATAAAGAGGCGGCAATTATGCTAAGGGAGAATCCTTTCTTCGCTCCAGCGCTGACAGGAAGGTGAATCAGGGTGATTTTTTG
The DNA here is from genome assembly GCA_013400475.1 of Tricholaema leucomelas. NCBI lineage: Eukaryota > Metazoa > Chordata > Aves > Piciformes > Lybiidae > Tricholaema lacrymosa > Tricholaema leucomelas. The sequence continues at coordinate 223,483 of WAAF01006032.1, forward strand.
CTGTGAAAGAGATGAACATTTCAATAAAGGAATACCTTGAGGAACTAGCCCAGCGTTGTATTTCAACACTCTCAGGAAAATGGTAACGTTAATACCTACTAACAAAGATAGATGAGAGCATAAAGTGAGGTTAAAAACGCTCCGGAATTCTCCTTCGCTGGAGATGAGTTCTGTGCAGTCACCACACAGGAAGCATGGATGTAGGTTCCAGCACACACGGCTCTGGTGACTGCAAATTAACTGAAACTGCAGAATCACAGAATGCCAGGGGCTGGAAGGGACCTCCAAAGCTCAGCCAGTCCAACCCCCCTTGCCAGAGCAGGATCACCTAGAGCAGATCACAGAGGAAATGAGCAGTACTCAATGGCACAACCAAAAGCAAACGCAACATAAAATACTCCCTTAACTCCCAGCTTTTTGCCCTTGTCCTAGCAGCCAGCTCCTAGCTAAGGAGCACACCCCTAGCACTGTCCCTTTTCAAATGCTCCTGCCTTGCAAATGTTTGCCACAGTGAGGAGGGTAACACAACTGCTGGCTTCTCCGTGCTGCTCTGCAATATGATTTAGATGACAATCCAATATATGTGACAAGTAGAGAATCGTTTGTGTGGCTGCACAGTGTTATCTGGTGAGAGAAAATTACCCTCAGGACTCGACTTGTTCTCGGGGAGAGGAGAGGAAGGGGTTAACATCGAGCAGGGACAGCAAAGGAAAGAAAGGAGGTACAGCCAGAGGAAGACTAAAATACATTCACCAGGATATTCCCCACACCAGCTCCTCTTCTGCTTTTCCTTTCTGAATGCTACCAGACAACAAAAACCCTCCCTCTTGGCTAGCAGCTCTCCATCCAGCAGTGCTAATGCTCTGAAAAATGCCCTGGTATCTCCTACAGCATGTGCCATGAGGTGTTGTTACAGGGCACTGAATGCCACCTAAGCTGTTAAAGCACACAAGCAATGTAAGGAAGTACACCTAAATGAGCTGCTTTTTTAGTCCTAACGCACTTAAAGCATGGGCAGTTCCTGCAGGCAGATCACATAGATGACTCAACCCACCTCATTTTGCTGCAAAGGGAGATTAAATCTACCCATGCTCTAACAGAAACATGGACCTCAGAACTAAGATCTTTTAGCTCTTCAAGGGGTTTGGCGACTTGGCTTTAAAAATCAAGCTGTGAGACAGCAGAAGGGAACGCTTCTGGCTGGAGGTGTGTGCTTGGGAGGAACGAGAAACACCTCTATCATTTCCACAGGACTGAAAGTGTCCTCTGGGCTGTCGAGAGTTTGTTGGTTTCAAATTGCCTTTGAGATAAAATGCAAGTATATTTTAATGGATTAGTTAAATATTGCAGTAACCAAATCCTGGATATCAAATCTGTCTACAGCAGCACTCCAAAGACCAACAGGATCACAGGTGATTGCTGCTGAGCAGGCAGCTCTCATCTGACTAGTAGAAAAGGACTGATCACTTTTAACTTGATAGAGCTATCATACAAAATTCCTTCTTGCTGAGAAGTGTATCTTCCAAGTGAAACAACAGAATCAGTTTTGAAAGAGGGCATCACCCTCATTCCTTGAAACAGGTAGCACAGGCAGATCTCCTCCTTTCAGAGGAAGAGATGCTGACACTAAGTATCCAGCTGCAGTCCTTGCAACTTAAAAAGCAGCAGCAACCATCCCTGGAAAATAAAAGTTTGCTGGGCTGCCAGGGCTGCAAGATACAGGAGAAGGAACAGGAACAGCAGCAGTGGGTGGGTGGCAGAGAAGGAGCTGGGGGCAGTGGCGATTCCCACACACCCTGAGCAGCAGCCGGTGCCTGCTGGCAGCACCACGCTGTGCGCCAGCTCCTCTGGGGCATTTTGCTCCTTCCTCGGCCTTTTTTACCAGGAGATTCCACCTCTCCATACCCCCACCCCCCAAATCTTTTAAAGCAGGATTAAATCTCAGAAAAAACAAAGCTGTCTTGTGTCTTTTACAGACTCATGGGGTGCCAGGATTTGCTCCCTGCACCCACCGAGGGCACTTTAACACGCAGAAACGTGGCTCAGCTCTTTGCTCTTGAAGAACAAAAGCCACCAGTGATTAAAAGAGATATACCCAAGATGCACTGAACACACACACACACACACACACACACACACACACAGAGCCCACATCCTCCATGAGGGAAACTGCTGGAATGTTTCTGCTCAGACGTGCACTGCTGGGGTTTACATCATTTTGCTGACCAACCTTTAATTCTTTAGCTGTAACCAAATGCAGGACAGGACACAGGTAACCTAAAAACCATTCTAACAAGCTGTTACCATTCAAAACCCTGAAATCATGCTGGGGATAAAAAGATATAATTTAAAATCAAGTGGAATTATCTTGTTAATGATGATCTTGCCTAAATCACTTGAGCATTTAGCATCTTCTCCTGAGCATTTATGGTGTGTGCAGCCAACAGGGTCATGCCAAGGCTGAAAACTTCACCAACAGCCTCATCTATCAATCATTTGAGCAAAGAAAAATTGGTTCAGGCTTAAAATGAATTCTTTTTCATTTCTAGGGAAGCATGTTGAAAAAAGAATGCACTATCAGTTCAGAAAGCAGTGTACCAGGGCCACACTTAGATCTGTGCCCATCCTGAGATGATTTGATACCCTCAAACCCCTTGTTCATGCGAAACACCTGCAGAGGTGACCTGCTGGGAAAGTTAATTGCAGGCTGCTGTCCTTCAGTCAAATTCAGCTTGAAAATTTGTGCTGTGCTTGACTAGCTTTTGGAGATTAACAGAAATGGCATTTTCTTGGGTTTTTAAACAAGCCCCCAAAAAAAAGATAAAAAGGGGGGGGAGGGGAAGAGGGGACACAGAAAAGGAGAGGGGGAGAGAGAGAGAGACATATATAAAACAAGGGCAGAGAGTGACACAAAAAAAGGAGAGAGACATACAAAAAAGGAGAGAGAGCCATACAAAAAGGGGAGAGAGTGACACAAAAAAGGAGAGAGAGAGGGGGAAGAAGGGGAGGAATGAAGGGGGAAGGGAGAGGGAGAGAAGGGGGAAATAGAGAAAGGGAAAAAAAGAGAGAACGGGGGGGAAGGGAGAGGGGGAAGAAAAGGAGAGAGGGGAAGAAAAGGAGAGAGAGAAGGGAAGAAGAGAGAGAGGGGAAGAAAAGGAGAGAGGGGGAAGAAAAAGAGAGGGAGAAGAAAGGGGGAAGAAAAGGAAAGAGAGAGGGGAAGAAAAGGGGAGAGAAAGGGGAAGAAGAGAGAGAGAAGGTAAGAAAAGGAGAGAGAGAAGGGAAGAAGAGAGAGAGGGGGAGACAAGGAGAGAGGGGGAGAAAAGAGAGAAGGAGGAAAGGAGAGAGGGGGGAAAAGAGGGGGGAGAAAGGAGAGAGAGGGGGGAAAAGGATGGGGGAAAGGAGAGTGAGGAA
>WAAF01006032.1:227442-286239 GCA_013400475.1 Tricholaema leucomelas
GGGGGAAGAAAAGGAAAGAGAGAGGGGAAGAAAAGGGGAGAGAAAGGGGAAGAAGAGAGAGAGAAGGTAAGAAAAGGAGAGAGAGAAGGGAAGAAGAGAGAGAGGGGGAGACAAGGAGAGAGGGGGAGAAAAGAGAGAAGGAGGAAAGGAGAGAGGGGGGAAAAGAGGGGGGAGAAAGGAGAGAGAGGGGGGAAAAGGATGGGGGAAAGGAGAGTGAGGAAAAAAGGATGGGGAAAAGAGAGAGAGAAAAATTGAAACGTGAGAAAAAGGAAGAAGGAGGAAAAAGAGAATGTCCTGAGGCAATAAAAATCAAATAAAAATCCTTATCTATCTTTATCTCCTCCAAATCCTCCAGCAGATGATCATGTACCAGAGATAGGAGACTTCCAATTTGAGGAGGAAACCCAAGGTCCCTCCATTTTTTTTCCCCAAGCTTGCTTCCTTTCATCTCACAGATAAGCCCCAGCGTGCTGCCTGCAAGGCTTCCAATACCACGGGGGGNAAGCTGACAAACAACACGGGGCATTTGCCTGATAAATCAGTTCTGGCAGGAGAAAAATTTAGCTGAGGCTCCTGAGGAAATGGGTTTGGTTTTTAGAGCTGCTGATGTGATTTTTACTGGGAGGCAGGCGTGCTCTGAACGGTGCTGGGGAGCGGGGGGGAAGCGCAAACGAAAACGCAACGGAAGAGGTGTTCAAAATGCACCGAACAAAGCCTGTTTCTCTCCCCCCACCCAGATGGGAAAGGGCTACAGGGGCAGCAGCTTTTCAACTACATCACCTTAGAGATGTTGCTTCCATTCTCTCCTCCTTTCCCAGAGACCTCATCTCTGCCATCCACTCGTCCCTCTTTATGGCAAAGGCAGAAAATGGTTTTTCAGCTCATCACATAACAAAATCCTTAGGGAAACGCATCCTGGCAAGGGAACGCTTGGGATGTGCTTTCACTTGTTACAACAACAGGGTTTTCTTTATCTTGAGAGTTAGGAACTCCTGAAAATTCAGCCTACAAAGGCAGCTCTTTTCTTTCTAAAGAAGAGGAACAATGCTCTAAAAGAACAGCAGAGATGGTTTTGCTCCCAGAGTATCAGTACAGCATGGGATCAACGTGTCTGTTTTAACGGCTCTAACCCACACTGATAAAGCAGACACGAGAGCAGTGGTGCTTAATTTAAGGAAGTTATGTTCCAAACAGTTACCTATCAAACACGAAATGGTTACCCTGAGATTTCGAGTGGGTCTGTTGCTGTTTAAATCTCTTCACCATTGAAGCCACGCACACAAATATTCCCAACCACAGAATTTCCCTTGCAAGCCTCAATTTCTGTGGGAATAACAAAAGAAAAGGGATTTGATTTTCCTTTTTATTTTTAATGACACCTTTTCTGCACACAATCCTCTTACAAACAGGATTCTCCACAGCCCGTGTTGGTGGGAAGGCTGCAGACAGGCTTCCTCGGGCTGTCGCTGCAGTGTGTGCTCACACTTGCAGCCTCCTGCCCCAGGTAGAGGCAGTGTGAAGCTCTGGGCAGGCAGGAGCCGGTCAGAAGCCAGCAGATATCAGTGAGCTGAGTTTTCAAACCACTCCTCGGTGCTCCTGTTTACAGAAGCGTAGTTTGGTAACACCAGAAGACTTCACAAAGGTGGCTTGAGCCTCCTGGTCATGTGGATAAGGTTGCAGGCTGCATAAAACCAGCTCAGCTCTTTCTGGGTCAGTGAGGTGCTGTTTGTGAGCTAAGAGGCATGCCTGACCCTATCTGCCTCTCAGCAGAGCTGGGTCCAGGGTTTCTACATCCGCTCATCAGCTAAGTCCACGGATGAGATAAAAGGGCAGCAGGTAGCTGCGGATTAGTTGTTACAAGTTGCCATTTCCCTTTGTTTCCTTATTCTATCACTAAGGGTAGAAGCCAATGCAAGTGACAGCAACTCCTCACGACAGCAGGAAATGGCAAATGGCATCCTGGCAGTAGGTTGGAGCACTGAAACTGAGGAGAGGAAGAAGAGAACGAGGAGGAGGAGGGAAGGGTGATGTGGAAGTTCATAACCTATTCTTCCCCAAACAGCAGTTTAAGAGTCGAGGCACTTTAGGTATTCCTTACAAAGTGGCATGATGCACAAAGTCTCAGAACCCCCTGGTGACAGCAGTATGGACTGCTTCAGAGCCTAGCAGTGGGTTTCCCTGGTACAGACACTGAATCCTGGGACTTGCATGAATGTGGGCTTCAGAAGTGGTATGGAATGCAGGATTTGACCAGCAGCTCACATCTCCCTTTCATTCTCCAGCGACAAAGGGATGGTCACTGTCTGACACACTCCGAGGAGGCCATGCCAGCTATCTCCACAGGGGTCCCTCCCAGAGCCAGTGGAACAGACAGGGTGCGTCCTGCGTTATGGAATACAGGCAGGGCTTCCCTCCCCAGCTGAGTGAATAGAGGACATCACAGACGTGGGCTGTTGCTGTTTCAAGTCACAGCACCTCTAAGTTCCCACATTCAGTACCTGCAGGAACAATTAATTAACCCATTCAGATGTGTGCAGTTCTGGAGCCCCCAATACAAGAAGGACATGGAACTGCTGGAGCGGGTCCAAAGGAGAGCCACGAAGATGATCAGAGGGCTGCAGCAGCTCTGCTATGAGGACAGGCTGAGAGAGTTGGGGCTCTTCAGCCTGGAGAAGAGAAGGCTTCGAGGAGACCTTAGAGTGGCTTTCCAGTATNGATTCTATGATTCTATGATTCTGTGCTCCACAGCCACATTCTAGTGCTGACCGCTTGCTTTCTCAGTCAGTCCCCAATTCACCTCTCCATTTTAAGCTGTCTAAAGGGGACTAGCTCCATGTGCAGTCATTACCATTAAATGCTTGTGTTCAGCATTTTCTCTAACACATTTCTCTTTCAAGAGGCTTTAAACACCTTGAAGAAAGAAAATTAATTTGGAGGCTTTTCACATCACAACGCAGAAGCAACAGTAAGGCGTGAAAAGAGGATTTCAAGCTGCTACAGGATTAAGCCTCATCTTAAAGCTTTTAATTCCCACCTGAGGCAGGTATTTCTGTTGTCCTACCATCCCAAATCTTGGGGAATTGGAAGCAAAAATCATGCCCCTCTCCTGCTGTTCTGCCCTGTTATCGCCAGCAGATTTATCTCCATCGTTATTTCTTCTCTCTCATCAGGCACATGAAAGTAAAAGGCACATTTCTGCAGAGGGAAATGACAGCTCCTTCAAAAGCCTTTTTTCACAGCTTGGCCTCAAGGTGGCAAATGCCATGCCCAGGTTTGAGTTTGAAACTGTTGATTCTGTGTACGGTCCAGAAATAATGAAAGCATTTCGCTAAACGTGGCAAAGTAAATCACTTTCTCCCTCTTGGTTGTGATTATGCAGATGAAGTGGCAGCACTCCAGCAGAACAATAATAATGAGGTTAATAAAACTGCTTAAAAGCCTTCATCTTCCCAGAAACAGAGCAACTTAATGGCCTTAATTCTCCTCTCAGTTACAGCAGTCTTAAGTCCAGAGCAATTCTGATGACTTCACTGAGCTTATCCTCCATTAACAGTGTAACAGAGAAGGATTCCTCACTGGGTATGAACACTGACAAGTCCCAAGGCTGGTTGCAGAGGTCAGGTTGATACAGGCTGCAAGGCAATGCAGCAATGCAGGGTGAAGCCTGTCAGCTGTACCTTAAATCTGCATTTGGTGGTTGATGCAACACACCCAAGCATAAAGCAGCATAAATCACAAAGCTGAAAGCAGAAAAGCAAGGAACCACAGCCAGGGCAGTGGTGTGTTTGAGTCCTCTGCCCATTCATGCTCAGCCTTTCAGAGAAAGAAAGAAAGAAAGAAAGAAAGAAAGAAAGAAAGAAAGAAAGAAAGAACGAAAGAAAGAAAGAAAGAACGAAAGAAAGAAAGAAAGAAAGAAAGAAAGAAAGAAAGAAAGAAAGAAAGAAAGAAAGAAAGAAAGAAAGAAAGAAAGAAAGAAAGAAAGAAAGAAAGAAAAGATTTCAAAAGCAAGGATGTTTAGAGGCCAAGGATCAATCCAGCCTGGCATGACTGATGGACCCTGCACCAGGAGATGCAGATAAAACAGGAATCAAAGACTTAAACCAAATGCTTGAAAGCAAGGAACGATGTGGGTAAGGGCACTCGTGATGATCAATGCAAGGGGACAGCAGATTGCAGCTCAGACAGAGCACTGGCCAAAGAAAGCCACAACAGCCATGGCTCACCAAGCACAGCACCAACACAGAAACTCCTCTGCACATCAGAAACTCCTCCCCAGATTCATACCTGCATTTACAGTTTTGAAAGCAGCCACAAACCAGCAGAGTCTTCGACACCAGCACTGTGCCTTATCAGCTACACAGTGAACCAAACCACCTCCTGCTGGAGGCTTGCACGTTAAAAGGGCAACACCTTTTTAATGCAAGCCCTGATGTTGCCAGTGATGGCTTTGCTCTCTGGTTGGGATGGAAGGAGGCAAGAGGGTGTGTGTGTGTCTGCCAAGTGTGCACAGGCCAGCACAAAGGAGGAATAGTTGCAAGCTCTTCTGCTTTGGAGTGCAAATCCTGACTACTGGCAAATAAAGGGATGCTCAGTTCTGGTAGCCTGTCTGCTCTCCTCTGATCCCAGGCTCTGGGGGCTGGTTAGAAGACATGGAACAAGGACTGGGACATACTGCAGTGGCTAGGAATAAGAATTACAATGTGCCAAGCCCACAGGAACCCACAGCCCTGACTGAAACCTCATTTCTTCCTACTTCAGTGACTCTTGGGCCCTACCACTATAAGAGATTATGGGGACACCTCTCACTGTCCAGTGAGCAGTTAATCATTCTGGTGGCAGATCTTCCACAGGAAAAAAAAATGAGAGTATCCTTCTGCCACAAGAGTTTAAAACATCACAGCTGACCCAGCCAGGGCAGCAGATTTGAACTTGCAGCTGGACAGAGAACAGGATCCAGTTTGTTTTCCATTCCGGATAAATGCCTATTGCTGGCTGGAGGAAGCAGGGGGTTCAGCGGCAGGAAGAGCAGGAGAGCCTAGAGCCTGCTGAGCAGGACCCCCAAGCCCCAGTCTGCATCCTTCATGTGCCTGAACCATTGCCCACAGTCCTGAGGGGCACAGGGGTGCAATAACAAATCCCATGGGGTGCCAGTGTTGGGTGGCTGCTGCGGCACCCTGGTGAGAACCACATCATCAGCCCTGGGAGCTGCTGTATGCTTTGCGGCCGAACTCTCGCCCTGTCCTGTCCAGAGACTCCTTCTTCAGGCAGCCTTCCCCCAACACCTCCTGATGCTGCTTCCACCACTGGGTATAATCCTCCTGGAAATGCTCAGTGACCCCCTGCTCCCCAGAGAGTGGAGAAATCCCTGTCTCCTACCTACCATCTACTGATCTTTCTTCCAAAGGCTGAACACCCGTCTGGAGATGACAGCAAGCTCCTGACTGAGGGAAGGCTTCCATCCAGACATGTCTTTCACACTCAGCAGGCATGGGTGAACTCTCAGGGACCTTTTGGGTACGTTCAAGTGTGCTCTCTGGCTTGGACCATACAGGTGAAGGGAAGAAGGCAGGAGCCAACCTAGTTCTGCAGGGCTCAGCTGTCAGCCAGAGCACCGAGCTGCAGGCTGCCTAGCAGAAGCCCCACCTGGCACAAGCCACAGACAACAGGCAAATGCAGGGTTTGAGGCTCTTGGCAGGACCCAAACCCAGTGCCTTCTGTGTGGCTGAAAAGAGTAAAACCTGACCAGTTATAGCTGTAGAAGACAAGGGACCAGACCTTTAAAACTCTGAGACTTCCCACACTACTCCTGAGTATTTCTAGGGCCAAAGTGATTACCAAACCAGCCTCACTCTGGAGAAGCTGGAAGGCCAGAAAGCCTTGCTCCTAAATCAGGATCCCTTTGGCTGTCCTGCTTACAAACCTCCCACTTCTAAATATCCAAAATACTTGGAAATAGCCAATTCCAAATGACCATAGAGCAGAGGGAGACTGTGACCTCTACACCAAGAACTCTGTACCTCAAGCACAGCCCACAAACCTCCCTGATGAGAAGAGTCTGATCCTCTCCAGGCTCAGCAGCCAGAGAGCATGGCATCAGCTTTCTCTGCCACAGGCAGCCTGTGAGCCTCTGTTGTGTATAGCCAAACTTTCACAGGTATTTAAATGCCTAAGCCCCACTGGGATCTGAGGGAAAACAAAATCCTTACGGCTTTGAGAATCTCTGTCTGTGTCTCTTGGGTAAAGCAAGGGGAAAAAAAGCATCACAACCACGTGATGATAAACCAGAGCAAGAACCAAGCTCCCTGAACCCATCTTGAGTACTGCCTTCAGTTTTGGGGCTCCCCAGTTGAAGAGGGACAGGGATCTGCTGGAGAGGGTCCAGCAGAGGGCTACAAGGATGGTGAGGGGACTGGAGCACTGCCTGGTGAGGAGAGGCTGAGGGACCTGGGGCTGCAGAAGAGAAGACTGAGAGGGGATTTAATAAATGCTTATAACTATCTGAGGGCTGGGGGTCAGGAGGAGGGGACAGGCTCTGCTCACTGCTCCCTTTGAAAGGACAAGCAGCAATGGATGGAAGCTGCAGCACAGGAGGTTCCAGCTCAACACAAGGGGGAACTTCTTGACTGTAAGGGTCCCAGAGCCCTGGCACAGGCTGCCCAGAGAGGTTGTGGAGTCTCCTTCTCTGGAGCCTTTCAATGCCTGTCTGGATGTGTTCCTGTGTGCCCTGAGCTACACTGTCTGGTCCTGCTGTGGCAGGGGGGTTGGACTGGATGATCTCTTGGGTCCCTTCCAACCTCTGACATCCTGTGAGCCTGTGAACTAGAGAGAGAACCAAGCCTGTTCTGGACCATGCAGAAAAACATGGTCACTTTAGTGATGGCTCTTTCACTGCTGTCCAACTCCTGGCATAGAAAGCCATAGGCAAGTTGTGAGAAGTCATTTTTACAACCCAATCAGCACACAGAAAATGAGGGCTGCCAGGAGCTAACTGACTGCACAAATGCAGGAAACCCTCTCCACAGGTCTTCCCCATTCACAGAATCACAGCACCACAGGATGTCAGGGGCTGGAAGGGACCTCCAAACCTCATCCAGTCCAAACTCCACTTGCCAGAGCAGGATCTCCTAGACTAGATCACACAGGAACACATCCAGGCAAATTTTGAATACCTCCAGAGAGGGAGACTCCACAACCCCCCTGGGCAGCCTGTTCCAGGGCTCTGACCATTTCTGGCCCATGTTCATCAGGCTGTCAAACAGCACCCCCAGATCATACAATCAACCAGGTTGGAAGAGACCTCCAAGCTCATCCAGTCCAACCTAGCACCCAGCCCTATCCAGTCAACCAGACCATGGCACTAAGTGCCCCAGCCAGGCTTTTCCTGAACACCTCCAGGCACAGCAACTCCACCACCTCCCTGGGCAGCCCATTCCAATGCCAATCACTCTCTCTGCCAACAACTTCCTCCTAACATCCAGCCTAGACCTCCCCTGGCACAACTTGAGGCTGTGTCCCCTTCTTCTGTTGCTGGTTGTCTGGCAGAAGAGCCCAACCCCACCTGGCTACAGCCTCCCCCCCTTTTTTTCACCCCATTTTTGGACAGATGATTTATCCAACCAACCTCTGCACTCTCCAAACTGCCCTTCCCAATTACCTAACTGCCCCTACCCTGTATCTTTCACAGCCCATCACTACCGACCCTGCTTTGCCCCCGAGCCTCTCACCATGTGCGTGGGGAGTGCTGCTCCCTCTGCTTCCAGCTCCAAAGTTAAAGCATCTCAAGTGTAAATTGTGTGTGACACAGCCAAGGAAACCCACTTTGCTTTAACCTTGTTAATGGTGAGCCAGATGGAACTGCTGAGGCCACCCATTGTTCAGCTTTGCATTTTTGTGTAACGCCATGGTGTAGGTCCACAGGGCCTCATGAATTCCCCCCCCCCTCTGAATATATACTGTGCTGTTAGAGGCACTGAAAGGATCAAGCTCTGCTCTGAGAGCAGCTGGCTTTGGTTTTTGGGGTTTTTTTTAATGGTTGTTGTTAGCAGCAGCAGGTCCATTCTACTCCCCCCAGCACTCTCCCCCTGCCCTACTTCAAAATCCTGATCTGTTGGTTCTTGAGGGAAACCAAACCCTGCCTCTGCCCTATGAGCACACCGTACACCACCTCAGCTTCAGCACCCCAAACAGGCACCCAAAACTCTCAGGTCCTAGAGGTTCTTCATCACACAATTAATCATCACCAGTCAGGCCAGCTTTTCCTTCCTGCCAAACCCAGGTAACTTAGAGAATAGAATAGGATAGAATAGAATAGAATAGAATAGAATAGAATAGACCAGGTTGGAAGAGACCTCCAAGCTCATCCAGTCCAACCTAGCACCCAGCCCTAGACAATCAACCAGACCATGGCACTAAGTGCCCCAGCCAGGCTTGGCTTCAACACCTCCAGGCACAGCGACTCCACCACCTCCCTGGGCAGCCCATTCCAATGCCAATCACTCTCTCTGCCAACAGCTTCCTCCTAACATCCAGCATAGACCTCCCCTGGCACAACTTGAGGCTGTGTCCCCTTGTTCTGTTGCTGGTTGCCTGGCAGAAGAGCCCAACCCCACCTGGCTACAGCCTCCCTTCAGGGAGCTGTAGACAGCAATGAGGTCTGCCCTGAGCCTCCTCTTCTCCAGGCTAAACAACCCCAGCTCCCTCAGCCTCTCCTCATAGGGTTTGTGTTCCAGGCCCTTCACCCTTATGTCTGCATAACTTCTGTTACAGGCCACTCTGGAAATCTGGGCATACTTCCCTGTCTTTTACCACACTGCCAACAAGAAAGCCAGGAAGGGACTTTCTACAAGGGCTTGTAGTGGAAGGATGAGAAGGAATGGATTGAAGCTTGAGGAGGGCAGATTTAGACTGGATGAGGAAGAAACTCTTTATGGTGAGGGTGGTGAAGAGGTTGTCCAGGGAGGTTGTGGATGTTCCCTGCCTGGAGGTGTTCAAGGTCAGGCTGGATGAGACCTTGAGCAACCTGGGCTAGTGGAAGGTGTCCCTGCCCCTGGCAGTGGTTAGGTACTAGGTGATCTTCAAGGTCCCTTCCAACCCAAACCATTCCATTGTTTTCTCCCTGTCTCCAGTTCTTCACATCCCTCTTTCCCTTCCATCCCAGTTCTGCTCCTAAGCATCCCATTTAGCTTTTACAGCCCAAGCTCCCAGCTGGCTACTTCCAAGAAACAAAGACTTTTAAGCTGACAAATCTGAAGCAGCATTTCACAAAGCAGTGCCTCCCTTGCTTTTTTTCCCCCCAGACTTGTTTTGAGCTTTTACACATGAACCTGTCCCTGTGGGATCTTTCTGGTTTGCCTTTGAGTGAGAATCTGCTTCAAGAAAGCAATGCCAAGTTAAAAGAGAATGGATTGCTATGCCCCACACACTGCAGGGCTCTACAGGGGAACAAAGTATGCAAGCTTAAGCAGATTTCCCACCTGTTCCCACAGAAGGGGAACACTTTGGCAACCTGTTGTGAACACAGCATCTCATTAGAGCAGCAGAGTGCTCCCACCACAGAGCCTGCGGTGCCCACTGACTCCCAGTGCTGAGTATCACCGCCCAGCTCAGCTCCTCTTCCACCAACAGCCCCAACTACCATCTGTAATCCAAGAGGTCTCTGCAGGTGTGGTTTGTGAAAGCTCTCCACTGCTCTCACACAGGTAGGGGCAGAGATGCAGAAAGGGCACATGGGCATGGGCTCCAGATCGAGGGGGGTTCTCCTCTGCCTCTGCTCTGCCCTGGTGAGACCTCATCTTGAGTACTGCCTTCAGTCTGGGGCTTCCCAGCTGAAAAGGGACAGAGATCTGCTGGATAGGGTCCAGCAGAGGGCTACAAGGACGGTGAGGGGACTGGAGCACTGCCTGATGAGAGAGGCTGAGGGACCTGGGGCTGCTTAGTCTGCAGAAGAGAAGACTGAGAGGGGATTTAAGAAATGTCTATAAATCTCTGAGGGTTGGGGACAGGCTCTGCTCACTGCTCCCTTGGAAAGGACAAGCAGCAATGGATGGAAGCTGCAGCACAGGAGGTTCCAGCTCAACACAAGGAGGAAGCTCTTTCCTGTAAGGGTCCCAGAGCACTGGCACAGGCTGCCCAGAGAGGTTGTGGAGTCTCCTTCTCTGGAGCCTTTCCAGGCCTGTCTGGATGTGTTCCTGTGTGACCTGAGCTAGATTGTGTGGTCCTGCTCTGGCAGGGAGGTTGGGCTGGATGATCTCTTTGGGTCCCTTCCAACCCCTGACAACCTGTGAGCCTGTGAACAACAGTCCTACCAACCACCCCCATCGCTGCAGCTCTCTGATCTCAGCTGCATCACTGCAAAAGGTATTTCCTGTCGAGTTCTTATTTTGTAAAGGAGGAGAGCAGTGCAGGCTCAGCCCTGGGAAGCAAAGCAGAAGAAACTGTCTCCTGGTGGCAGCTCCTTCTGAGGAAGTGACTCAGCTGAGGCAAGTTACAGAGCCCGTTGGGAGACATCGATTCCAGGAGCACACTGGTGGCTGCAGTCAGGGTTCCAGTGCAGCTGCACTGCCAGATCCTGCAACCTTCCCAAGCACATAAGCCTGTAAAATACATTCTGCAGTAATTCTAACCAGTTTTGTCTGGCTCTGCAGCAACCTTCTGCTGTGAAAGGAACAGGTGAGGGACCTGAGGATATACTCTCTCAAACAGACCCAGCAAAACCAAAGCAGGAGGTCATCAGAGAAGCCAGATGTAATTTCTAAGCAATTTAAAAGAAAAGCATTTTAACTCCTTTGGGGTTTAAATTGCTTCTTCCACAAACTCAAGATGTAATCTGCTCTACCCTGCAAGCTGCTGCACCCAAAACTTGGAGGCAGTTTTTAGTGCACTTCCAACTAATTAGGAATGAAAACTCTCTAGCACCCTGCTCTCCACCAGGGAAGTTTTCAATCCATAGGTCTCAGGTATCCACAGACTGCTTTTAAAGATTGGGCAACAGATGGGTAGGAAAAGCAGGGCTGGGGTCAAGGTAGACCCCATGGAGAGGGTGTTTGAATCAAACAGAATGGAAGAGGAGGATACAGAGATGCTACACAGGTCTTCCAGATGTAAAACTTGTGGAGGGGAGAGGGAGAGTATCACTGCTCTCCATTAACCCAAATAGCCAAGAAGCACAAATACTACTGAAATGCAAACCAGCAGAGCTCTGCAGTGTGGTATGAACTAGGAAAGGAGCCAGCTCTGCACTGAAGAGTTCACTACCTAACTAGACAGAGCAGAGGGAAGGTACAGACAGGGCTTAGGCAAACCAGGCATGAGGTGAAGTCAGGCACACTGTCCCACACTGTCCTCCCAGCTGCTTAACTTGTTGCCTTGGTTAATGACCAAGGCCTCCATTCCTCCCCAGCGATTCCATGTTCTCACGAGTGGGCACCAAGGCTGCCTGTGCCCTCCACCCATCGATCCCAGGGCGAGGAGGGTTGACAGGCAGGGAGCACAAAACAGCTGAGCACAACTGCCCCATTTCAGCCCAAGAATTCCAATGGGGAATAGCTCTCCAAGACACAATCCTGCCCCTTCAAATGCCCAGTTCCCCCCATGCCTGTGGGGACTCTTGGGCCACAGCTGGTTGTGGCAGTGCCAGCAGGGACACGAAGCACAGCCCATCACTGCAGTACCAGCAGGGACACAGGGCACACCTCATCGTGGCAATGCTCACAGGGACACAGCCCATCACTGCAGTGCCAGCAGGGAGCTGGGGCACAGCCTGTCATGGCAGTGCCAGCAGGGACCTGGGGCACAGCCTGTCATGGCAGTGCCAGCAGGGCCACAGGGCTCACCTCATCGTGGCAATGCTCACAGGGACACAGCCCATCACTGCAGTGCCAGCAGGGCCACAGGGCTCACCTCATCGTGGCAATGCTCACGGAGACACAGGGCACAGCCCATCACTGCAGTGCCAGCAGGGACACAGGCAGCCCTTGCAGCTGGCAGAGCCTCTCCAGCCACTCCAGCAAACTGGCAGGGAGGGAACAAAGGGGTGGCTGTGTCGGTGGGAGCAGTTGATGTGGGCTGCTGCTGCAGTCAGCAGCAGCTCCTCCTGCTTCCCCTTCTCCCCCATCCCTGCAGGAGGAAGAAAGGATGGTGCTGGTGCTGGTGCTGCTTTTGCTGTTTCCCCTCAAGTGCAAGCTGCAGTTAAAAGCTGCAAAAAGCCTTTCGAGGACCAGTTTGGAAGGATGTAAACTTGCAAAGGGGTTTACATCTCATGCCCTCGACTAGCAAAGGAACAATAATCACGGGTGGAGTTCAGCTGAGGCTGACAGAGGGCTGGCTGCTGGCGTTTAGCTGTGGTTTACAGCACTTTCGTTTCATTAGTAGCCATCCCTACAGCACAAGTCCCATAACCCAGCGCTAGGCAGAGCCTGAGCTGTGAGCTGGCTGCTTTCTCTCCTTCTAGGTGGCTTTGCATACTGAAACTCCTCTGACTGAAGTCACTCTCTATCGGCACTTCAAACAAGCAAGACAACAACCTGATTGCTTACACACATCCTGGAGCTGGGATTGTTTAGCCTGGAGAAGAGGAGGCTCAGGGCAGACCTCAGTGCTCTCTACAACTGCCTCAAGGGAGCTTGTAGCTAGGTGGGGTTGGTCTCTTCTGCCAGACACCCAACAACAGAAGAAGGGGACACAGCCTCAAGCTGTGCCAGGGCAGGTCTAGGCTGGATGTTAGGAGGAAGTTGTTGGCAGAGAGAGTGATTGGCATTGGAATGGGCTGCCCAGGGAGGTGGTGGAGTTGCTGTCCCTGGAGGTGTTGAAGAAAAAGCCTGGATGGGGCACTTAGTGCCATGGTCTGTTTGACTGGACTGGGCTGGGTGCTAGGTTGGGACTGGATGAGCTCAGAGGTCTCTTCCAACTTGTTTGATTCTATGATTCCATGATTCTGTGATTTCAGTCATGATAAGATGCCTGTTTCTAGGTGATACCACCTTTGAGAGCAATTGTTCAGCTGAAAGATTAAGCCTTCATTCTTCTGAAAACTACAGACTAATGAATTTCCAACTAGGAGGGGCAAGAACAAACAGACAAGTGCTGGGGGGTTCTTGTAAATCAATTGATAAGCTGTGAAAGGACATTCCTCGGTGACAAATTTGCATTGGAAAGGCATTCACCGATGAAAAGCTGTAACAAAAAGGAGATGCTTACCCAGGTTTGCTTAAGCAGTCAGGAAATTCTGATCTGGGACTAACTTCTCCTATGCCCTGAGAGCACCTGTGCTCCCCTAGCAGAGCAAGGGGTCTTCAGCAAGGTTCAGGCTCCACAGGCACTTGGTTTAGAAGCAACAGAGCTAATTCTGTGCAGACAGCATGAGCAGATCCTGAATTATCACCCTAAAACTGCTGCATGCAGCACACAAACCAGAGAGGTTTCACTGCCCAGGCACAATGTTCCTCCAGCTAAAAAAATGGAAATCTGCAGTGTTAATGTCCTGAAATAATATAAATTGCTTGCATCAACAAACACAGCACAATTAGCTTGTTACCCTTAAACTGAGTTTAAAATAAGCAAATTGTTTGATGACTTTGATGTTTTCCACCCAAAATGTGCTGGCTAATTTTTCCATTCCAGTTCCCATTCCAATCTTTTAACTGCCTTAATCTCCTGCCCTCAGATGTTGACCTCCTAAGAACAGAGGTCATAGGTTAGCACAGACAGCCCTCAAAAGATCTGGACTATCAATTCATGCCTGAAAGATTTCTCTGCCACAAAAGAAGCACTAAAAAAGCAAATTCCAAAATCCAGCTCCGCGGGCTGCAGCAAAATATAGACTTGTTGATATGTGAGATTCACAAATCATCAGGAAAAAAGAAAGAAAGAGAGATTGGATCTGAGCAGGATCAATTCATTCCTGTAGGATACAAAGAAAGAAATAAACCCAGAGGCACTGACATGGGAGAATGACTGAACTTTAAAGATAAAAGGAAAGGAAAGCTCTTGACAGGAGAGAAGTGAGAGTCAGCATCTTTGGGCACAGATAGGTAGGTTTAAAATGTTTCTACTGTCTGCAGCTGAAAAGTGTAGGAGCAGGAATTTCTGAACACAATTTGTTTTCTTCTAAAGCTGCAAGTACGAAATTGGTTCATTCAGCAAACGAAGCAGTGGCAGCCGAGCCAAATTTCACCGATTATTAAGGAGACTGCAACCTCATTTTCTTGCCACCATCAGCTACACAACGGATTCCTTGCAGCTCGTTTGCTCAGTGAGCATTCAGCTCTCATTACCAACAACAACAACAAAAAGCCAGATGTGTTTCTTTTCTATGCATAAACCCAAATGTAGAGATTGTGAAGGGAGAAAAGATAACTCGGTGGGGCTGCAGAGGGTTAGGAAAGGAGGGAGAGGAACAAGAGCATTGATAAAACCATTTCTGAGCTCCAAGTGAAATTTGTACCTTACACCACGTACATAAGAACAAAAAAAAACCCTCCAAGTGAAGTGAGTAATGATACTCCCACGTTTAATAACATCAAATACCACGGAGCTATTTAACCAGGGGGAAAAAAGGTAAATTAAAACACTCTGGATTCTTCTCTTGAGTTAGAAAACCAAAGTGCTTAACACCTTTAAAGTCATTATGAAAAGGGGATGTAGGCACAGACCCCTGGCAATTATTGTGGGAGAAGCTAACCAGGATTCTCCAAACATAAAGCACGAAAACATGGATAAAAATGAGCCTGGTCAGCAGGAAATTAGAGATATTATTCCCCTCTCCCCTCCCTATACTTACTAGAAAGAAGTGATTTACAACAACTAGCCGAGGGAAAAGCCTGTACATAAAATGAAACCTTGGGAAAGTTAACTACATGGATTTACACAGCCTCAAATCCTGGTGCCAGCCAGCGATGATTCCCTCCCCGCGATGGAAGGAGCAACACAGACAGACTGACAGACACACACACACTCTCTGTTGTTTTGTTTCAGGCTCTTACTGCAGCACAACAAGAAGGCAGAGGTGCTAATTTTAAACACCAGCAAATCTGAAGCCCGACTGGAAAGGTGGAACTGCTTCAGATTTTGATGCTGGTCGCAAGACATCCATTTATCACCCAGGAAATCAAAGCTTTCCGGTTAAACTTTGATGCAGAGGCTGTTGCAACATTCATTGCAGACAATGAGCTAAGAGCAGTCGGTAGTTTGCTATGGTTTCCAGAGCTGTCTGAAGTCAATTAAATGCTTAACGTTTCAACTGCTCAACAGCTAAAAGAGGAAAAGCTCCGAGCAGCTTCGTTCAGCACAGGACCAGCACCATTTAAATGCAGTTTTGTGCTTCCAACCACTCACTGCAAAAGCTCCAGTGCCAGACGGCTCCACACACCAACCGGATTGTAAATGAATGGAGATCAAAGACGAGGAATTGTTCAGCTCACTCCCATATTTCATAGCGACCCTTCACAACTCCTTCCTCCTTCACTCTTCCGCAGGTCTGTTACTGAGCAAACCCAGCTCCCTCCACGCCATCAATAATGCCAGTCTCAGCTCCCTCCACACCATCAATAATGCCAGTCTTAGCTCCCTCCACGCCATCAATAATGCCAGTCTCAGCTCCCTCCACACCATCAATAATGCCAGTCTCAGCTCCCTCCACACCATCAACAATGCCAGTCTTAGCTCCCTCCACGCCATCAATAATGCCAGTCTCAGCTCCCCACTCCTCCAGCTTGGCCACCTCTGCTTCCTCCTGCACATCTATTTCAGCCACGAAACCAAGTCACTTCATCCTCATCCCACAGTGTCACAGTTTGCATGAAACCCTGGATCAAATCTTCCAGCCTAGCTGCTAGTCAGGAGCAGTCAGGCTGATTTCTACCCATTCCCTACAAATTCAGCATGCAAAAAAAGAAGGAAACAATTCAGACTGCAGGACCAGCTTCTGGACCAACACATGAGCTCTGCTCCACAGCCTGTTCTCATGTGCTGCACAAAATAGAAGGCAGTTACTGCACACCTCTGCTGTAGATTGGACCCACCACTAAATCCAACTAAATCTCAACCACACTGCAGAAGTTTTCAGGTCCTTCACTAAGATCACAGAACTTTAGAGGTTGGAAGGGACCTCCAGAGATCATCGAGTCCAACCTCCCTGCCAAGGGATCTCTTCAGGCACTACAAATATTAATGACTTTGCAGTGGCTCTATGAAGCTGTCTGCTTTAACTGGGTCTCAACAAAATGCACAGGATTCTGAAGCACAAGAGACAAAAAGTCAAAATCCAGAGGAGCCTTAATCTGGGTGCTCAGTTTGTAATATTAGAGCCAAAGCTCCAACTGAGCAGCTGGTGCAGCTGAGAGTGTTTGGTGGTTCTGCAAACCAGACTCCAGATGTGCCATGTTTGTCACCTGGGAAACGAGCAACAAGCAACAAGGAGACTGCTGCAAAAAGTCACATTTAGGAGCAACCCTCCCACATCTGTTGGAATCATAGTATCATAGTATCATCATAGTATCACCAGGGTTGGAAGAGACCTCACAGATCATCAAGTCCAACCCTTCACCACAGAGCTCAAGGCCAGACCATGGCACCAAGTGCCACGTCCAGTCCTGCCTTGAACAGCTCCAGGGACGGCGACTCCACCACCTCCCTGGGCAGCCCATTCCAGTAGCCAATGACTCTCTCAGGGAAGAACTTTCTCCTCACCTCAAGCCTAAATTTCCCCTGGCGTAGCTTGAGGCTGTGTCCTCTTGTTCTGGTGCTGGCTGCCTGAGAGAAGAGAGCAACCTCCTCCTGGCTACAACCACCCCTCAGGTAGTTGTAGACAGCAATAAGGTCTCCCCTGAGCCTCCTCTTCTCCAGGCTAAACAATCCCAGCTCCCTCAGCCTCTCCTCGTAGGGCTGTGCTCGAGGCCTCTCCCCAGCCTCGTTGCCCTTCTCTGGACACGCTCAAGCATCTCAATGTCTCTCTTAAACTGGGGGGCCCAGAACTGAACACAGTACTCGAGGTGTGGTCTAACCAGTGCAGAGTACAGGGGCAGAATGACCTCCCTGCTCCTGCTGGCCACACCATTGCTGATGCAGGCGAATCACCTCAGCCTTCATCCCACCTAAGGTTCGAGATCGTTGTGCATTAGCTCTTCACTTGCAGAACTTTGATTCGATCCCTGCTGTGCTTGAGGGGATTCCCTGCACTCCCTGAAGAGTGCCAGACCCAGCAGCTTTGAGGTGATCATGTGGAGACTGGCAGAGCTCTGTGCTTCTCACATTTGGCACCATTTGTCTCCAACAGCCTGTCCTTTGCTCCCCAAGCCCTTCTCTTCCTTTTCTCCTTCCTGATCTCTGCTTGTGATTTCCTATTCCTGCTCCTTCCTGAACTCCTCTATCCATTGTCCTTGAAATACCTTCCTCCCTCCCTGTCTGAGGGAATACAGACATCACAGGAACATTCCTATTTGAGCTCCACTGCCTCTTTTCTCAACAGCTTCTCATAACCAGAAGCAGCAACTGCAAAGTCCCATTCGGTCCTGCTACTTCTGGAGCAGGCTCTGCAGTGGGGGCTTCAACTGCTACTTTTCCCTCCCCAAATAAAGCTTCCTTTGCTGGTGCAGATGTGCCCTCAAACCCATGAACATAGCCTACTGCTGCTCAAGAAGTGCTCTAGCCCACCACTGGTGCTGAGGAGGGAACAGCAGCAGCTGCCTGCACCACCACCACGGAGATGACTCCCTCCATGACACATTCCTCTTACATAATGAGTCTCTGAGCTTCCTGACAAAATAAGATGTTGAAGTAAATTCCCATTTTTCAATGATTCATATTTAGGTAGGTTTGATCTCTAAAGTGTCAAGGACAGAAACGTGAAGCCACAGCTAATAAAAGGAACAGCTGTAGTGATCTGGAGTTCCATGACAGCTCAGGCTTTATCCATTTTAAGTTAAAGGGCTCCCAGCACTTTTGTTCCTCTGAAGAACTTCAGATTCATCAAATCAAAGGCAATGGTTTGGGAATATCTGCTTTAGCAGCTCTTCCATAATCCAGTTTTCTCCAGCTTTCAGGCTCTTGGTATCTTTTTTCAACGTGCCAGGAGATATGGCCAATGTCCTCCTCATCTGGAATCACCATTAGAAACTTTGCTTTGCTTTAGACAGTTATTATGTGCTTTGAGTACATTTGCAAAGTGATGCTGGAGTGAAACACGTGAGGATGCTCAGAGGGCTGCAGCAGCTCTGCTGTGAGCACAGACCGAAAGAGTTGGGGCTGTTCGGTCTGGAGAAGAGGAGGCTCCCAGGTGACCTTCTTGTGGCCTTCCAGGATCTGAAGTGGCCTACAAAAAAGCTGGGGAGGAACCTTTTAGGCTGTCAGGGAGTAACAGGACTATTGGGAATGGAGCAAAGATGGAGGTGGGGAGATTCAGCCTGGATGTGAGGAGGAAGTTTTTCAGCATGAGAGTAGTGAGAGCTTGGAATGGGTTGCCCAGGGAGGTGGTTGAGGCCCCATGCCTGGAGGTGTTTAAGGCCAGGCTGGATGAGGCTGTGGGCAGCCTGCTCTAGGGTAGGGTGTCCCTGGGCATGGCAGGGGGGTTGGAACTGGCTGCTCCTTGTGGGCCCTTCCAACCCTGACTGATTCTACCATTCTATAAAAAGCAAGGAAATGCAACTGGTTTGCTGCAGGAGAAGGGATGTGAGATGTAATGACGGACACTGGGCACTTCTGGAGTAAAAGGTAGCACAGACTGTCTGCCTTTTGTAAAAGGCACTTTGTCCTGAGCTCAGGTCACTGCTACAGCAAGAGAAACCCGAATTAAGAAGATGCCAATCACGAAAACTTTTAGAAACAGAGATGATGCTTTCTAGATCAGTGCCTCAGAAACACTTTTAACACCCACTCAGCCCAAGTTACGCAGAATCTCTGCTGAACTGAGCAACTCTCAACTCTTCTTCTGAGGTGCTGGGCTAGGTCCTGCTTTCATTTATTCCACTCTAAATCAAGATGTATTCTGAGATGCTGGGCTCAGTTCTGCTTTCAGTTATCCTACTCTAAATCAAGATTTCACAGACTTGTCTACAAGTTAGCAAGCAGGTGATTAAGGTGTGAATTCAGAAGGCTTCCTCTCTGCATCAGCTGCCTGCAGTGCTTCCTAGAGAGCAGCCTGGCATACTTTTGTGTCAGCTCACTGTCAAAGCTCAGCAAAATACACTGCTTTTGGCATGTGTTAAGAACTCCTACAAAGGCAGCCACAGCCTGCTTTAGTGTAAAGTGTTGCAAATTGATCCCCCTGGCTTACTGAGGTAGAGAAACCAGCCCCTCCACTCTGCATCCCTGCCATAAAACACTGCTGAATCCAGCACCTGTCAAATGCAAATCCCTGTCGAGTCTCTTGAAACCTCCCTTCTATCCCAGATTACTCCAGATACTCTGGACAAAAATATGTATGGGAGACACATGGATATTGCATCAGCTTCAAGTTCTGGGAACCTAAAGTCTGCAGGCTGCCTGCAGCCACAGCTTGATTTTACACGGAGCACAGCAGACTTTCTTCTGCTGGCAGTGGCATGAACTGGCACTCTGGCTGAGAAAGGTGCCCAAGTGGCCAACAGCACCGACAGCAATCCCAAAGCAGATAATTGCACCTGTTCAAATCACATTCTCCTTCAACCTGTCTATTTAAACTGGGAGGCATCTGAAGTCTTCTTTCATATACACGTGCAACAAACAGGACAACAGCCTGATGGCTGTGGCCTTCATTAGCTGTCATAGTCTGAAACATCAAGGAACAAGGCCTGGGTGTAATCCCAGGCACAGATCCAGGCTGGGTGATGAATGGCTGAGAGCAGCCCTGAGGAAAAGGACCTGGGGGTCTGGGTCGACGAGAAGCTCAACATGAGCCTGCAGTGTGCACATGCAGCCCAGACAGCAACCCTGTGCTGGGCTGCAGCAAGAGCAGTGTGGGCAGCAGGGCAAGGGAGGGGATTCTGCCCCTTTGCTCTGCTCTCCTCAGACCCCACCTGGAGTCCTGTGTGCAGTTCTGGAGCCCCCAGCACAAGAAGGACATGGAACTGCTGGAGCAGGTCCAGAGGAGAGCCACGAAGATGCTCAGAGGGCTGCAGCAGCTCTGCTATGAGGACAGGCTGAGAGAGTTGGGGCTCTGCATCCTGGAGAAGAGAAGGCTTCGAGGAGACCTTAGAGTGGCTTTGCAGTATCTGAAGGGAGCCTACAGGAAGGCTGGGGAGGGACTATTGACAAGGTCTGGGAATGTCAGGACGAGGGGGAATGGGTTTGAACTGGCAGAGGGGAGATTTAGACTGGATGTTAGGAGGAAGTTCTTTACAGTGAGGGTGGTGAGACACTGGCACAGGTTGCCCAGGGAGGTTGTGGATGCTTCCTCCCTGGAGGTGTTTAAGGTCAGGCTGGATGAGGCCTTGAGCAGCCTGCTCTAGTGGGAGGTGTCCCTGCCTATGGCAGGAGGTTGGAGCTGGATGATCCTTGAGGTCCCTTCCAACCTAAACCATTCTATGATTCTATGATTCTATAATGCCAAAGGTTTAAAGAGGCTAGCAGTGACAGTCCAGGGAAAGCCAATGGGCTGAGTAAGAACTGTATCAGAAGTCTAGCCCAAAAAATAATTAAGAAAACCCCCAAATGACAACAACAACAAAAAGATTCTTCACATCCATTGCATGCAACACGACTCTGAAGGGGCAGATATGGTGAGCAATCGAAAAGAAAGCCTTGTCCAGCTTACAAAGTTTCTCCTTGTGGTTATGGACCCTGATCTATTACAGCAGCAATACATTTTGTTCATGGCCTTTAGCTTTCCCAAAGAAGGAGGAAGAGGGACAGTGATCATGCTGCCTCCAGGCCTTGATTGAAAAAGAACAAAAAATAGAGAAGGAAAATGGTGGTGGTGGGGGGGGGAAGGCTTTTACTAGAGGTGAGGGTAAGTGGAGCTCATTTGTAGCCAGCAAAGGTTTCTGGGTTTCCTGTTTCTCAGCACTGTCTACACTGCCTTTGCAGGTGACCCTCTCCTCCCCAGGCTACTCTTTGCTTCAGAATTTGCAGTGGAAGAAAGCCACCTCTCAGTCATCCATCAGATACTGCAGCAAAACCCTCACTGCGCACAGCAGCCTCTTCAGCAGGTACAGCTCTCACCTAACACGGCGTTATCCCACCTCTGGTCAGGCTGACCTCCCAGCCTACCAGCAGGGCTTTCCAAAAGATCACAGAATCACAGAGTGTCAGGGGCTGGAAGGGACCTCCAAAGCTCATCCAGTCCAACCCCCCTGCCACAGCAGGATCTCCTAGACCAGATCACACAGGAACACATCCAGACAGGTTTTGAGTATCTCCAGAGAGGGAGACTCCACAATCCCCCTGGGCAGCCTCTTCCAGGGCTCTGTCACCCTCACAGGGAAAAAATTCCTCCTCATGTTTCCATGAAACTTCCTCTGCCTCAGCTTCCACCCATTGCCCCTTGTCCTGTCCCTGGGCATCACCCAGCAGAGCCTGGCTCCAGCCTCCTGGCACTCACCCTGCACACATTGATAACCATTGCTGAGGTCACCTCTCAGTCTCCTTCTCTCCCAGCAGCACAGCCCCAGCTCCCTCAGGCTCTCCTCCTAACAGAGCTGTTCCATTCCCTTCAGCATCTTTGTGGCTCTGTGCTGGACTCTCTCAAGCAGTTCTATGTCCCTCTTGAACTGGGGGACCCAGAACTGGACACAGTACTCCAGATGTGGCCTCAGCAGGGCCAAGTAGAGGGGCAGGAGAACTCTCAACCTACTAACCACAGCCTTTTTAATCCACCCCAGACTGGCATTGCTTTTCCTGGCCTCCAGAGCACATTGCTGGTTCTTGGTCACCCTCCCATCCACTAGGACCCCCAGATCCTTTTCCCCTTCCCTGTCTTCCAACAGGTCCATCCCCAGCCTATACTGATACCTGATATGGACATTCCTTTTGAAGGCTTCCTCAAATTCAGCAAAACCTTCCCAAGCAAAAGCAACCAAGTGGATGTTTGGTGTGGCTGTACAGAGAGAGCTTAGAGAAGTTTCACCCCATCAACTGAGCCAAATTTACACAGCAGGGTTTGGGTTCACAGCTGAGCAAACGCTGAAAACAATTTCAAGAGAAATTTGCAAAGGAGAGGAAAAAAGAATGATAATGAAAAAGGAGGGGAATAGCAAAGTAAGGTAATTACCTATCTCCCTTTGGTTTTCTCTTTTGAACTGTCTTCCCTTTGGGTCGTCTTTCACTTCCTAAACAGGGGCTCCCACCAGGGCCTGTTACCCGTATTGATTCAAGGCCTTTGGAAGATTTCTTAAAAGTAAATTCCACTGGTTCTCCTTCTTTTAGGCTTCTAAATCCTTCCATGTAAAGCTTGCTCTGTAAATAGGAAAAATACTCTTGGTTACCATTGCCTTAAAAACAATATGTACATTCATCATCAAAAAAGGAAGAGTGATGCTGCCTGCTAGCAGAAGGACAAAGCCTCCTCTCCGCTCTCCTAGAACGCACACGGGTTGAGTAACAGCTCTCTCTGCCTGAGCTAGAGCAGATGATGCTACAAATTATAGCCCTGGAAACACCACTCAATGCTAAACAAGTAACAGGAACCTGTTTTCAGTATCAGCTGAACTGAAACAACATTTTCCTCTTCCGTGATGTAGGTGCAAGCAGCAGAGAAAATGCTGCGTGCTTAAAACCGCTGCCTACCGGCAACTGGAAGGGCTTCGTCCACCAAAGAGTGCAAAGGTTCACTTCAGAGCTAATGGTTTTGTGACCAAACTGTCACCATCTGTACTCCTCCTGTCTGGGACAGGGCTCTGGAAATGAATCAAAGACCCAAGAGAATGAGGTGCAGGAGGAAGGCACTCTGGACACAGAGCTCACTTCAGCTATCCCTAGCGAGCGGCTACGTTTCCATTCACTGCCCCAAAAGCTGTGTGTGGTTAGTGTGGTTTAGGCATGGAGCTGCATTTTCCTTCCCAGAAATGATCAGCAGCAGGGCAAGTCAAACAAAGGCTGATAAACCTTTGCTGCTACAGTTTGGCAGCAAGATTTTGGACAACAGGAGCTTCATCAGGGACTCTGATTACAATGTTCACCTCAGTCCCTGAGAAAGGATGTGCAAGAGTGAGTCTGCACTGCAGGACAAAGCTCCTGAATGAAATGGTCATCAAGTTAAGTGAGGTAGTTTTGGGGGCAAGGGGGAAAAAAATCACCACTGGTTGCAGGAGACATTTCTGTGAGAAGCTCCCCATTGGAGGCATGGATCAGTTGGGCTCAGAGGGAGCATTGGAGGCATGGGATCAGNAGGAAGGCACTCTGGACACAGAGCTCACTTCAGCTATCCCTAGCGAGCGGCTACGTTTCCATTCACTGCCCCAAAAGCTGTGTGTGGTTAGTGTGGTTTAGGCATGGAGCTGCATTTTCCTTCCCAGAAATGATCAGCAGCAGGGCAAGTCAAACAAAGGCTGATAAACCTTTGCTGCTACAGTTTGGCAGCAAGATTTTGGACAACAGGAGCTTCATCAGGGACTCTGATTACAATGTTCACCTCAGTCCCTGAGAAAGGATGTGCAAGAGTGAGTCTGCACTGCAGGACAAAGCTCCTGAATGAAATGGTCATCAAGTTAAGTGAGGTAGTTTTGGGGGCAAGGGGGAAAAAAATCACCACTGGTTGCAGGAGACATTTCTGTGAGAAGCTCCCCATTGGAGGCATGGATCAGTTGGGCTCAGAGGGAGCATTGGAGGCATGGGATCAGCTGGGCTCAGAGGGAGCATTGGAGGCATGGGATCAGCTGGGCTCACAGGGAGCACTGGAGGCATGGGATCAGCTGGGCTCACAGGGAGCATTGGAGGCATGGGATCAGCTGGGCTCAGAGGGAGAGCTTGGGATCATTTGGGCTCAGAGGGAGCATTAGAGATAGGGGATCAGTTCGGTTCACAGGGAGCATTAGAGACATGGGATCATTTTGGCTCACAGGGAGCATCACAGGACTTGGCAACCTCAAGAACCTGGGAAATTTTGCAGGAGAGCCACAAAAGTTTCTCTCCCTTTGCTCATGAACTCTTCATGGCAAGGAGAAAAGCATCTCCCAAGGGATTCTTACTCTGTTCTCCAGCATTCACTTGGCCAAGCTGTGCAGCCAAGAAGGGCACCTTGACTGCAGATCTCTGCCATCCCACCCAGTCACACACCAAAAAGAGCCCAGTGACACTCCAGTGCACACACATCTACTGCCTGACGTGGGCAATGTCTTCAAGGCAGGTGGGAATCCTTGCCCTGGGCTCCCTGTAGTGACAACAGGAGGTCTGCAGCACCAAGGCACTACCTTAGCGGAGCACTGGGACTGACACCCGCAGAGTTCAGCGCTCGCACACAAAGGGGGAGTTGGCTCTTCCAGGGGTGCATGGAGAACATGACAGGAGGAAACAGATCTGAGCTGCTTCAGGGGAAACTCCACCCAGATGTGAGAAGGTTCACTCTAAGAATTATAGTCAAGAGCTAGAGTTCATTACAAGAGTTAAACAGAGAAGCTCAGAGAAGCAGAATCCTTCCCTTAGCTAAGACTCAGCTTAACAGGGCACTGAAGGACCTAACTCAAGGCTCTGCTCTCAGCAAAAGACTGGATCAGACTATCTCAAGAGGTCCTTTCCAACTTAGACTTCTCTAGGATTCAAACATCTTAATCCAGAGCTGAATCACGCCCAGTGAGACAGGAGAAGAGGATTCTGGTTCCTGGTTCTGCAGCACAGCCACCTGAGGGTACCTGTGTCACCTCTCCTTGTCTTTCTAAAGAGGGACACTGCTGCAAAGTCCATTTTTTTTCCCCACAGCATCAGCAGACCAAAAAAAGAATATAAACCCATGGGAAATACTTTTCCCTAATGAAGCCATGTGGGAGCACACCCACCCTGGCTCCCCAAACTGCCAAGCAGTGCACCAGCTGAGCTCTCACAGCAGCCAGCAGCAACCACCCCTAACACAAGAGGACACCACCAGTGCCAGGCTGGCAGAGGGTCTGGGTCGCTTCTGAGTTTTGCAGCAGCCAAAAGTAATGAAGAACTCAGGTGCAGTGGTTAGGACAGAGGCTGGGTTTGCTCAGCCACTTGTGCAGCTCCAAGACACATGGCTCTGTCACCACATGTCCCAACAGTGCTGAGATTTTCTGGGTCAGAGGTTGAGCACTATTGAAAAATGGGGGAGGGGAGAAGGGTATTGGAGTGGGCCACGCACATGGCAGAAAAGCAGACAATATCTGCTCCCTGACTCATGAACTGGGCTGCTCTTTGCCATGAGAGCACAAGGTATGGAAAAGGAAACAGGCACATTTGCTCACCAAGCCCACTGGAAGACACTCATTCCACAGGAGCCAACAAGCAGACCAGCCAGGAACAGTCTTGCAGAGGAGCACAGGCTCACAGGATGTCAGGGGTTGGAAGGGACCAGAAGATATCACTGAGTCCAACCCCCCTGCCAGAGCTCAGGGCACACAGGAACACATCCAGACAGGCCTGGAAAGGCTCCAGAGAAGGAGACTCCACAACCTCTCTGGGCAGCCTGTGCCAGTGCTCTGGGACCCTTCCAGGCAAGAAGTTCCCCCTTGTGTTGAGCTGGAGCCTCCTGTGCTGCAGCTTCCATCCACTGCTCCTTGTCCTATCCCAGGGAGCAGTGAGCAGAGCCTGTCCCCCCCTCCTGACCCCCAGCCCTCAGATAGTTGTAGACATTTATCAAATCCCCTCTCAGTCTTCTCCAGACTAAGCAGCCCCAAGTCCCTCAGCCTCTCCCCATCAGGAAGCCCTCCCTTTTCAAGTGTCTGTACAGCAATGAGGGGCATCTTTGCCACAAGGATGAAACACCCAAGTTCAGAGTATGCCAGAAGACACCACCACCCATCCACTGAAAAAGCACTTTCTGCCTGTGGTATGAATCCATCCCTAAGTCCTCTTCAGTCCTCAGGATACACCAGGGAAAAATCTTGTTAGAAAGGCAAAGAACCAAACATGTATTTTGTCCCAATCTAGGTGACAGAGGTAAACATCCCCAAACCAGACCATCATGAGAAGACAGATGGGTGCCAACCTCGAGGAGAACCTCAAGCAGATAAGCATAAGCCCCTATCTCTCAGGAAGCCTGGAGACAGCATGGATGAGTTTGTCTAATAAAGATAGAATTAAGTCTCAGACAGACTTAGACATTTTTCCTCTCGGAGTTCTGGAGTCCCCAACACAAGCAGGATGTAGAACTGTTGGAGCCAGTCCAGAGGAGGCCACCAAGATGCTCAGAGGGCTGCAGCAGCTCTACTATGAGGACAGGCTGAGAGAGTTGGGGCTCTGCAGTTTGGAGAAGAGAAGGCTTGGAGGAGACCTTGGAGTGGCCTTCCCCTCAAAGGGGCTACAGGAAAGCTGGGGACAGACTATTGACAAAGTCTTGTAATGAGAGGATGAGGAGGAATGGGTTTAAACTGGCAGAGTGGAGACGGAAACTGGATGTTAGGAAAGGGTTCTTTGTAGTGAGGGTGGTGNGATTCACTCTTATGAAACAAATGCCCAGAGGCTGTTACCTGATCCACTCATTGCATTAAGGTTTCCACTTCAAAAGAAAGAAGTACTTCTTTAAAACACAACTACACAGGACTAGATAACCTTTGGAGGTCCCTTCCAACCCAGACCATTCCATGGTTTCTAAAGAAGGGCATTATTAAAGACTCTAAAATGTTTTCTTTTCCTCATTTCACTCCTAGCAAAGGAACTTTTCCTTCCAAACAAAGCAGTGTATTTACACTAAGGGAAGGTTTAATACATTTAAATGAACAATGCTTTCACAAATCACTTTACCCAAGTGGATCTTTTCCTGCATGTTTGTTTTCTGAGTGCTTTTAACAACAGAAGACATTGAAAAACCTGCTCCAGTGACTTCAGTCCTCTCCTTGAGTACACCTCAGTGGCTTTTCAGTGTCAGAGATGGATTTGGTGCTGACTAATGGAGCAAAGCTGGAGATGGGTAGGTTCAGCCTGGATGTGAGGAGGAAGCTCCTCAGCATGAGAGTGGTGAGAGCCTGGAATAGGTTGCCCAGGGAAGTGGTTGAGGTCACATCCCTGGAGGTGTTTAAGGCCAGATTGGATGAGGCTCTGGCCAGCCTGATCTAGGGTAGGGTGTCCCTGCCTATGGCAGGGTGGGTTGGAACTGGCTGATCCTTGTGGTCTCTTCCAACCCTGACTGATTCTATGATTCTAATTGTGCCAGCTCACAGGGGAGACTCTCTTGAGGGTGCAACAACAATCCAAAGCTATGGCAAAAATCACATTGAAAAAAGGGGATTTGGAAACCAGCAAAACAAATCTAAACCTTCCTCCTTCACTTGCCTGAAGAGATGGACCAAAAAAAAATGTCTTGTGAAGTTGATAATTTAATGTTGAGAGAACCTAGCTTAGTATTTGCCTCACATTACTTAAACAAATAAAACCCCAGACAATTAAAAGCAGCCAGAGTTTCCAGTCAGCCAAGCATTTCTAGAGCCCTGAATGGGGTGCATGGGCACACAGCCAAGCAACAAAGGGAGAAAAACTTAAAAGCAACATGCTTTTCCTCCTGCCTCTCTCAGCTGTCAAAGACCTCACTGTTATTTTTACCAGCAGTCAATACACTGATTTCAGGCTAGAGGTATTTTTCTTTTCCCTTTTTTTCCCTTTTAACTTCACACAGACTTTTCTCTTCTCATTTTTCTCTTTTCTCTTTTCTCTTATTTTCTTTTCTCTTTTTTCTTTTTTTTTCTTTTTTCTTTTTCCTTTTTTCTTTTCTTTTTATCTTTTTTCTTTTCTTTTCTTTTCTTTTTTTTTTCCTTTTCTTTTCCCTTCCCTTCCCTTCCCTTCCCTTCCCTTCCCTTCCCTTCCCTTCCCTTCCCTTCCCTTCCCTTCCCTTNCTCTCCTCTCCTCTCCTCTCCTCTCCTCTCCTCTCCTCTCCTCTCCTCTCCTCTCCTCTCCTCTCCATTTTTTCTTCTTTTTCCTTTTCTTTTTTGTTTTCCTTCCCCTTCTTTTCTTTCCTTTCCCCTTCTTTTCCAACTATTTGACAGGTAAGGTAATAAAGGGCAGTGAAACCAGTAAGAAATGTCTAACAGTCTGGACATCACAGGGAGTGTGTGACTTCAAACTGAAGTGGCTTTAGAAATACACAGCAGTAAAAGGAGACGGTTCAAAATGTAACTTGGACTTAGCAGCACCTTTAAATTGGTATTTGGGGAAGTATTTAAGTTGTAACTACTGTGAAGCAGTTCTCTAAACAGTTGCATTTTAACAGCTGACAGGGTTGGTTGGAGCACTTCTGTTATCAAAGCATTGTCTTAGCATCCCACCTTTCTATGAAACACCTCTGGGTTTAGGGATACAAATGAGAAACCCTTCTAAAGGAAACAGAAGGCAGATTAAAGTTGGGTTTTTTTAATGGAAGAGGACAAAGGATTTTAACTCTAAACTGTTTATTAGCATAGGTTGGACTTGATGATCCCCAGGGTCTCCTCCAGATGGAATGTTTCTGTGGTTCTGTGATCAGGGAAGGACCCAAAGATGCTTTAAAAGCTTCACTTTCACAACAGTATCTTACTACTCTAGTTGGGATTGCTGGGGAGGTAGCTGTGAAACTGGACCCACACCTGCCACTGCACTCATCAGGTGACAGCAATGCTGGCTTCTGCTCAGGTTACACAACACAAGACTACTGAAACGCTGCTGAAGACTCTGATACGGAATCTGTCACTCCTCTGCCCTCCTCTCTGCATCTCTGCCAAGGAGTGCCCACGTTTTCCACGGCCTCCTGCAAGAGGGTCAGAGCAGCTGCAGCAGGACAACGCAAAGAGGGTTCCTTAAGGACAATCTGCTGGCACAGCTCCCACCAGCACTCATGGGGGGAGCAGACCCAGAAGGAAAAGCCTGTCGTGGATTCTCCTGTGGGCTGGTCACACCTCAGACATGCCAGACACTTCTCACTGCAGACTGCAGGCAGGCGAGGAGTGCTGATGCAGGGCAAACATTCCACTGCAGCAACCAAGCCTTCTAAACTCAGATTTATGGTCTGGCTGCATCACCCAGCAATAGCCTCTTGGTCCCACGACTTGAGCCATGCACTCTCCCCTGGCCTTTGAACACTGGGAGCACATTGTTTCACGGGCACTGCTGGCACACGTGGCACGCTCAGCTCTCCACCCTGTTGGAGCTACAGAGCACAATCAGCAGGAACCTTCTCTTCCAACAGCTTTTCCAGGCCAAGGCAGCACAGGACCCAGGACACTGGTTTGGCAGCAGTCACTTCTGACAAGTTTATGTCTATCCTACCCATCTGTAGTTAACATTAAACCAGTCCTGTAGGTAATGCTGTCCACAACTACCTGAAGGGAGGTTGTAGCCAGGTGGGGTTGGGCTCTTGTCACAGGCAACCAGCAACAATAGAAGGCGACACAGCCTCAAGTTGTGCCAGGGGAGGTCCAGGCTGGATGTTAGGAGGAAGTTCTTGCCAGAGAGAGTGATTGGCATTGGAATGGGCTGCCCAGGGAGGTGGTGGAGTCACTGTCCCTGGAGATGGCCAAGAAAAGCCTGGCTGGGGCACTTAGTGCCATGATCTGGTTGGCTGGATAGGTCTGGGTGCTAGGTTGGACTGGATGAGGTTGGAGGTTTCTTCCAACCTGGCTGATATGATTCTATTTCTCCCTGTTGTGGTTGAAGATTTTTCTCCCTCATAACATCATACTTCACATGGGAGGGGAAACAAAAAAACAAGACTCCAAACAACCAGAACTGTGTAAAAGCTGTGTGAAAACTGTGTAGTGAAAAGCTTTTTCACTACAACATATTTCTGTTTCCACTCAGCTTTTTTTTTGCTGCATTCATGCAATGGTCTGGTCTCAGAGCTGCCTAACAGCAGTGAAAGCTGCCAACCCTCCTCTCCCCACACTACCAGCTCAGTGCCTGAAAAAAATCCTGAACCCCATGAGAAACAAAATGCAGCCTGAAATCTCTACCATCTCTATTACTCCTTTACAGGTCCAATAAAAGCTGCCTGCTCCCCAAGCTGTTTGGCTTTTAATACCAGAAGTAAACAAATTCCAGGCTGCACTTTTATTGGACTGTTTGAAAGAGAAAACTCCAAAGGCTAAAAACCAGAGGTACATCACACGGTAACTGGGATGCAAGAAACACAGCTGAGTCGTGGCAAACCAGGAATTCTCTGTGTTATTTCCTTATTTAGACTCCTCTCTGTACTTTATGATCATATTGAATGCAACATTTCTTTCCCTGGCTGCTCTGTAGGACGCAGCTGAAAGCACTGCACAGGTTGGGTGATCATAAAAAAGCAAGTGAGTACAAATCAAAGTGAGAGGAATAAAAAGGGGTTGGACTTGCAGCTTTATGTGTGACTTCAGCTGAAGTATTTTCTAAGTTTTTTCCCTTCCCTTTCCTGCAAATTCTGTTTGCCCTCATCACAGCTTTATATACCTGTGTGTGTGCACGTGCAAATGCGTGTGTAACTTAAAGCCAGATCCATAACCTAGCTTGATCAAATACATAAATCAAACAGAGGCCAAATTAAACACTGGGCCACACAAGGTGCCCATTACCAAGTATAATAAAAGGTTAGCTAGAAAGCTCTTGCTGGCAGGAAAAAAAATTACTTGCCAGTAACTTGAGTTCTGCAAATGCCTCCTGTACAAGTTACCCTGCAGAGAAACAGGATGCTGCAGTGTTTAACCAGGGAGGCTTTCTCTGATCCAGGCAGGACCTACTCTGGAGCCACATGTCCAGCAGTCCTCGCACCAGCAGCTTTCACAGAGGTAGAGGAAGCCCACTGGGAGAGTGTGATGGTTTGGGTGTTACCTGCCCCCACACACACTTAAGAAAATCACCCAGACTAGACTCAGCTGAGCTGGAAATT
This sequence comes from Tricholaema leucomelas, assembly GCA_013400475.1. Classification (NCBI taxonomy): domain Eukaryota; kingdom Metazoa; phylum Chordata; class Aves; order Piciformes; family Lybiidae; genus Tricholaema lacrymosa; species Tricholaema leucomelas. The sequence continues at coordinate 258,347 of WAAF01006032.1, forward strand.
AGAATGAAGCTTTGTATTCACAGCTTAGCACAAGACACACGCAGGTATTTGCAATATTTACAGCTATAGACAGCAACAGACAAGTTAAAAAGTACTACAGAAACACAACAGCCCTCTCAGAAACCAGAGTGCCCAGGAAGGGCTCCCAACCACCCTTCCACCTCCTTTCCACCCCTCTGCCTTACCCCAGACTTTGTCTGACATTCAAGGTGAGTTTGGAGGATCGGCTGGTGGGGTGGGAAGCAGAAGGATTAGTTACACAGATGGCAGGTTAGAGAGAGAGAAGTGTAGCCCAAAAGCCAGACAGCAAACTCTGTTCTCTGTTTATGTTCTTGTTCTTATCCATCTCAGCAAGCCTATGAGTGCAGCAGCCACCACCACTGGTTCCTTTTCACAGCCTGGAATCTAATTCTTCTCACCAAAATATCCCAGCTAGGCTCAAACTGGCACAGACAGCCAGGAGAAGCAGAGAAGGAAGGCTGCTAACTGCTCAAGCTCTGGTTAAATGAACTCTAATGACTACCAGCAGAATCACCTCAGCATGGCTCCACATCCATTTGTGAAGCCTTTGGCTCTCAGTTACAGCCAGAAATAGCTGTGCAGAAGCAGTGAAGCTGGAGGTGCAGTGAAGTAAACTCACCAGAAGAAAACCTGAAAACTCTCCATGTGTGAGGATTAGTCAGCTTTTGGTAAACATGGGGTTGGAAGATGGTAGATGAAATTGAACTTCAAAACCTCGAGCAGGAACACGGTGAATCCTCAGGGAAGATTTGTTTCTACTGTCCTCTGCAATCCCCAAAATGCCAAAACAGCACCTCCCAAACATACAGTAGCAGCAAGCAGACTGTCATCCAGATGAGCAGCAGCCCCACCTGAAAGGCTGTTCATGTCCCACTTCAGCTGGATCCCTGAAAGCACTGTAGCAGAGAACTACAGGAGATGGAAGCACCAGCGAGGAGAACACAGAGTAGCTGCTGTGCTCTAGCACCAGTGGGGAGAACAAGGAGTAGGTGCTATGCCCTAGCACCAGCAGTGAGAACAGGGATTAAGTGCTGTGCTCTAGCACCAGCAGGGAGAACACAGAGTAGCTGCTGTGCTCTAGCACCAGTGGAGAGAACACAGAGTATGTGCTGTGCTCTAGCACCAGCAGTGAGAACAAGGAGTAGGTGCTGTGCTCTAGCACCAGCAGTGACAATACAGAGTAGCTGCTGTGCTGATGCCACCACAGGTGGACGGTTGGAGATGCTCATGTTTTAAGACCACTCAGACTGTGCTGGCTCACTCAAAACCTCCACCTTCAGGTGGAGACTCAACACTGCTACAGTTAAGAAAGGGGAGAAAAGGAACCACTGGTTGTCAGGAGTCATCCAGGCTCCACGCAGCGAGACAGAAGGCATACATTGCACATCCCCCTCCTGCCATGGGGGAGGAGGCCTGGGAGCCCTGCGATTGTACAGAGGTACTCCGGGGATGAGCTGGGGAACAGACCTGCCTGCCTCAGCTAGATGGGAACAGTAATTATCCACGTGGGGTATGAGGCTGCAGAGAGCACTGCAGGAAGGCTTGGCAGGCTGTGCAGCAGTGCAATCAGGCACTGAGACAGTCACAGCCACTCTGAGCTTCCAGACCCTGGGGGAAAACCTGCACAGAACAGTTCTGACAAACAACTGTCTCTTCCAAGAGAGGTAAGTGATGTAGTCTGCAGGACCATGTGTGCTCAGAGAATGTCTGCTCCTGAGCAGTATGTGCAGAGACAGGGAAAAAGCCCAAACCAGCACAAAACAGGAGGAGACCTCCCTCCAGCTGTTCAGGTGAACCCACAACAATCATTTTGGGGCCAATCTTACCTAATCTATTTCACTGTCTTAAATACACACAAATTCAATGGCTCTTAAGGACACATTAGTAAACCAGCTCTTTCCCACAGCTGCACAGTCCTGGTGCACCTCCCAGAGAACTTACACGACCACTATGGCATGTGAATGAGTATCTTAGGAATGCAAGGAAAGCATAAGGTTGTGTTCAGGGTTAGTCACCTATGAAGCTCCTGCAGTTCCTGTGCTATGTGGGGTTTCTTGTGGCTGGCTCTGTTCTGTGCACACAAGAACATTCTTCAGGTTCCTAAGTGTCTGTTCTGTAGAGAGGCAAGATAATTAGAAACGTTAACAAGAAAGGAGTCAGAAGAACACACCCTGAAAGTCAGGTTGTTTGGGGTGTTTTTCCAAGCCAACACAAATTACTTTGATTAATCACCCTTGCCATTTCCAGAGTACCAAGCCCCTGAGGCTAACAAAAAGCATAAGAAAAACTTTGTAAGAGAGGGAAGGGAAAGCTCCTGGTAGAGTCAGGACATTTAACTGCACAGCAGAGATACCATAAAAACAACCACGGAGCTGGGAGATGCTCCACAGACTCAAGGCTTCTCTCCTGAAATTAGGAACAGTTGAAGATATAGGAATTAAGTCAATCCATGCAACTAATGAAGGCAACACAAAGCACTGCAAGGGAGCTGTTGGTAAAAGCAAAATGTCTGGCTCTTAGAACAGCTGCTTGAGCTTACAGTATCTTACTGCATTCCTAAGAATGTGTGGACAAAGGCATGGATATCTTCATGTAGATACAGAGTATCCCATGTTAGAATAGAATAGAATAGAATAGAATAGAATAGAATAGAATAGAATAGAATAGAATAGAATAGAATAGAATAGAATTAATCACGTTGGAAGAGACCTCCAAGCTCACCCAGTCCAACCTAGCACCCAGCCCTATCCAGTCAACTAGACCATGGCACTAAGTGTCTCATCCAGTCTATTCTTGAACACCTCCAGGGATGGTGACTCCACCACCTCCGTGGGCAGCCCATTCCAATGCCAGTCACTCTCTCTGCCAACAACTTCCTCCTAACATCCAGCCTAGACCTCCCCTGGCACAACTTGAGGCTGTGTCCCCTTGTTCTGTTGCTGGGTGCCTGGCAGAAGAGACCATCATCCTCGTAGTGTCAGAGGGACACAAATGAGTTTCTCGTAGGAAATGTGGTATTTGTGCCAAAACCTTTCTCTCAATAACTGCAAAGACCAGCAGAGAGCTCTGCACTCAAATGAAAATATCCTTGGAGTGAACAGAACCAACAAAATCACTTCACTGGAAAAATCAATCTGTTTGTACTAACATACCAAATTGATATAATTCATATCTGATGCAGTTCAGTCAAGATAATAATTCTGTTTTCAACTCTTTTCTCATGTTTACACATCCACTGCCTCCAAAAATGATGGATTAATAAAGGCTGAATTAATTAATACTGAATTAGACAGCAACTACTGTTGGAGTTAAGTCTGGGGAAGTAGCTGAGCTTTGTAGTTACTGGGGAAGAATATAAAGCAGGGATTCAAAACATAACAAACAAAACCATCTCAGAACAGATCCAGCCTGCAGAGCACTGAGCTACAGGGCTTTAAAAATTATTACCATGAGATCCCCTCCAAAAGGCATTAAGTGGCAAGAAAGGCAATTTCTAGCCCAGCATCAGAACTCAGCCTCCAGACAGCAGTGCTGTGCAGAACTGCTGAGCCCTCCCACTCTGCCAAAGCTTCACTACAGGCAGGCTCAGCCAGGATTTGGAAAATAAATGCCAGAAACAAAATCTACCATCCTGGGAAAGTTCCACCCAGGCTGGGACTAAAGTTAAGCACTGTTTTCATTGGCTGTGTTAGGAAGAGAAACTTCAGTCTCCTGCAAGGCTCGTTAATTCCAACAATCAAATATGAACTCACTTTTTAGACTGTAACTGTGGGCTCATCTTCACTACTGTTAAATCAATTGTACTTAACTCAATTACAATGAGGTAATTACATTAACATGAGTCAGTGCATCCACACATGGCATTTGCACGTGTGCTCAGAGAACTGCTTTTACCTCCCACATGGCACAAGTGCTTCACTCCTGCACACTCAGCAACACACAGCTCAGGACACTTTCACCTGTGGTTCAAGCCAACATGAAACCACACTGCTGCCAAACGTCTCCATCCCACTTGCACAGGGTAGATTTATTGCAAAGCTGTCCTTAAAACCAGGTACAAACTAACTCCTGTGTAGGTTTTACCTACCCAGCTTTGTCCTAATCTACTACGTCCTACTCCTTTATGTCCTAATCCTTTTGGCAAGGGAACAAACCCATGCAATCTGTTATCAAACAGAAAGGTGAGGAGAAAATTAATGAAAAATAAAGCTAACAAACTTTTTGGGCTACCAAAATGTTCCTCTGATCACAATCACAGCATCACAGTATCACCAAGGTTGGAAGAGACCTCACAGATCATCAAGTCCAAGCTGTTACCACAGAGCTCAAGGCTAGACCATGGCACCAAGTGCCACATCCAACCTTGCCTTGAACAGCCCCAGGGATGGCGACTTCACCACCTCCCTGGGCAGCCCATTCCAGTGTCCAATGACTCTCTCAGTGAAGAACTTTCTCCTCACCTCAAGCCTAAATTTCCCCTGGCTTAGCTTGAGGCTGTGTCCTCTCGTTCTGGTGCTGGCTGCCTGAGAGAAGAAAGCAACCTCCTCCTGGCTGCAACCACCCCTCAGGTAGTTGTAGCCAGCAATAAGGTCTGCCCTGAGCCTCCTCTTCTCCAGGCTAAATCACAATCACTGTGATTCACAGACTCCTGACTACATCTGCTGGCAGCCACACATCCACCCATTCCCTAAATCTCTCCTGGAGCCTCTCCATCCCTCCGTGTCTCAGGCTTTGTACATATTGCTAATTAAGCAGTTTGGGCACTGTTCCCTGGTTCTGAAGCAAGGTGGCAACAGCATAATTTAACACCCATCTGGCAAAATTATTTCCTTCCCCACCTCTGCCTCGTTCCCCAAAAGCCAAGGAAAGCTGCGCTCAGGCTGCTGACTGGAGCAATGCCACCAGGTCTGCATCCTTCTGCCAGATGTGCCAGCTGCAATAGTGGTTGCTGTGAGGAGGACCACACTGCACAGCCTCAGCCTGCTCCTGACCCTGCTTTATCTGTCACCAGATAGAATCTTCAAACCCCCAAAATGAGTAACACTGCTCCAGCTAATAAGGGAAGCTTCCTGCTACCGATGGGGCAGGCATTTGTCGCAATTATGTTTAGCCAGACCATGATTTAAATTAGCAAGAACCTGTACCCTGCTACCTGTGAGCACAGCTCAGCAGCAGTCCACATCCTGAGGAAATCTCTGCACAACTTTTCAATGTAATCAGCAAGCAGTTGCCAAGAAACTGCATCCACAGGCAGACAGGTAAAAAGCAGAGCCACACGCACGGAAAACGCAACAAAACTAACGCGAGCTGGATTTTATCTGAAAAGACTCTTGCAAAGTCCCTGAACGCAGCATCCAGGAGATTCTACACTCAGATACTTGCACAAACTTTGGAATTCCTCCCCATGTACTGATGGACATGGAAACGTAACACCAACTGCAGAATGCCTTCCCTGGCGCTGAGGTGTTTGACACCAGTAACAAATGGCGGTGCTAAAACCCTGTCAAAGGCAAGATGAAAAATCAAACTAAACACTGGCAGGACTTTGAAGATGTAAGGGCAAGAGGAATGTATGTTTATCATGTTTGTTTAAAGAAGCACTTTCTAAAATGCTTTTAAATAGCTTCATCATCTGCTCAACTAACCAGAGAGGAGCATAATTTATCCCCAAAGCACAAGGATTTGCCACATATATTCTGCGGCTGATGGCAGTGCTCTACAGAACACTGAAGCCAGAAGACCACTGCCATGCAATGGTTACATCTGTTAGCATAAGGGTTTAAATTATCATTATTGTGAAATGCTAAGTGAAGCTCAACTTCAGAATGCCAAAGTGTGTTTGTTTATGCACTGATCAGAGATGGAATTCCTTAGGAATAAATCAAAGGGCATTTGTAAGGACCAGTGGATATTTCAGTCATGTCAGGTGGCTTTTGAGGGTTTATCTCAGGGAAAACCTGTTTGAAACTAGAAAAGTGGGAAGGGAATAATATCAATCTATTTAGGTCTTGTTCTTTTAAAGTCAGAGTGCTTTATTTCTCCTGAATTGTGATAATATCACAATAGAAAAACCAGAACTCAACGAGATCTATTTAGGGATGTTTAACAGATTGCTGTGTCCTCCTCCAACATAAAATGCTGAACACTATGTACAAGCCCCCAAGCCCTGGCTTCAGACTGCTGCATTATTTTATAGCTCAACCAGCAGATCTTCTCTTCCCTTTTTGCTGCCTTGGCTGCCTTACTCCCCCATTTGTGCACTCTCGTTTCAACCCAATGGTGGCATTCTCTGATCCTGCCTCTGAGCTGTGTGGTCCTGATCCTGCCTCTGAGCTGTGTGGTCGTAAGCTCACTTAGAGGGGTCAAGAGAGAGCACAACCAGAAAACTTGTGCAAAAGGAAAACAAAATGGAGGAGGGACACCCGCAGGAGATGAAGGGAAGCCAGCAGGAAAGCCTACAGCAGGCACTGCGTTCGGCTCAGCTCTCCCTCTTGCCTTAGCACTGCACTTGAGAATTGAAAAAACAATCCTGATTAAAACTTGAGAATTTAAACTAACAATAATAATTAAAAGCCTTACAGAAAATCTCTTCTTTCCTCATCCTTCCCAAATTTCCATGGGCAATTGTGAAATTAGTCATTTTCTATAGGTTACATCCTCTTAGAATAGAATAGAATAGAATAGAATAGAATAGAATAGAATAGAATAGAATCAATCAGCTTGGAAGAGACCTCCAAGCTCATCCAGTCCAACCTAGCACCCAGACCTATCCAATCAACCAGACCATGGCACTAAGTGCCTCATCCAGGCTTTTCCTTAACACCCCCAGGGATGGTGACTCCACCACCTCCCTGGGCAGCCCATTCCAATGCCAATCACTCTCTCTGCCAACAACTTCCTCCTAACATCCAGCCTATACTTCCCCCGGCACAACTTGAGGCTGTGTCCCCTTGTTCTGTTGCTGGTTGTCTGGGAGAAGAGACCCACCCCCACCTGGCTACAACCTCCCTTCAGGTAGTTGTAGACAGCAATGAGGTCTGCCCTGAGCCTCCTCTTCTCCAGGCTAAACAACCCCAGCTCCCTCAGCCTCTCCTCATAGGGTTTGTGTTCCAGGCCCCTCACCAGCTTTGTTGCCCTTCTCTGGACACCTTCCAGCACCTCAACATCTCTCTTGAGTTGAGGAGCCCAGAACTGGACACAGTACCCAAGGTGTGGCCTGACCAGCGTTGAGTACAGGGGAAGAATAACCTCCCTCCTCCTACTGGCTCTTCTGTAAGGAAACCAAGAGTCGAGGGTAAAATTCTGCTCCACAAAATTCTAAGTTGTTGGGACAGGAAAATCTCCTGTCCCAGTAACCTTCTGGACAGAACAGAAGTGTCTTCTGTCCCAGTAATCTTCTGTCCTAAGTTATTTCTCTGTCTGAAATGAAAGGTTTGTATCTTTTTTTTTGCTGACATTGTTCCTTTTTGTAAACCAAACAGGACCCTGCGCTAAGTAAATACCTCTACATGGAAATCTACATTTTCCAGCCCTGTTCTTCAAACATTGCTTTCACAGATGAGATTTCCTTCCAAAATATTTTCTCAGGGCAGCTTATTCCTTCTTACACATTCGATCTTGCAACACAGAAAAGAGAAGAGAAAAAAAGTAAGAGAGTAATTGCTTGCTGCTGATGTCACTGTGGTAACTTATTATTGTAACCACCTGAAATTTGGGAATCAATAACGAGCCAAAGAACAACCTGCAAATAAAGAGAAATGATATTTTGTTCCCTTAATTCAGTCCTTGCTAGGATAATGTGCCAAATAATTTCATTTGTTACAATATAGTGAATATTGATAAGCCTCCTTATCTGGGTGCTAGAGCTTCTTTGGTCAGTTTTATGCTAAGGTTTACTGTGGACAGTTGGGATTCACTTAGGTCCTGCATGAAACATCACTGCACTAAGAGAACCAATTATTGTTTGCAAGAGAAAGTGCCAAATTAATTAGCCATTAGTCTGGGGTGGCTACTGAAAAGTCTTAATGATTTCCTCACAGCTACGTGTGGCAGGCAATTATTTTTACTGGCATTTGGGGCAGTTTTTTCTTTCCAAAATAATCACCTAGATGCACTTAGAAGAAAAGCAGCTACAAATTCAAACCATATATGATTATATACATGAAAGACATCTTTATTGTCAGGATCCTGCTGAAATGCTGTTAAACACAGAGCTTTGCTGCTGGGTGGGCTCCACTGGTCACCAGCAATCTGTGTAAGAGAAATACTTCCCCAAAGGGCCAGGACTTACTTGAATTTCTCAACTAAAACCAGCCACCTGCAGCAGCTTTTCCCAACCATACTGATTCTGCCCAGCACATTAACAGCTGCCAGCTCCTTCACATGCCTGCCCCTGCCCATCTAAGCTACCAAAGCCAGCTCACTCCTGACAGAAACTGCGTATAGAATACACAGAAATAAAGCCTCCTTCACTGTATGCAGATCTGCATCACTCTCTCACCAAACAGCCCTTGGGGAGAGGGGTGGATTCTGACACAGCAGCAACATGCTGGATCTGTAGCATGGCCCATCTCAGCCAGCCACAGCACAGCTCTGAGCAGTAAACGATTGGAAGGTGACCACTCTTCAGGGAAGTGGTGGAGTCACTGGGGGTGTTCAAGAAAAGACTGGATGAGGCACTTAGTGCCATGGTCTGGTTGACTGGATAGGGCTGGGTGCTAGGTTGGACTGGATGAGCTTGGAGGACTCTTCCAACCTTCTTGATTCTATGATTCTATTGCTTGTTATTAACTACATCATCCTTCTGATTTTGTAGCAGTAGCAGCCAGAACTCAGTATTTTCAATGCATCTACTAAATCTGCCCAGGTTATGCACTTGGCATAACTTTACTGAGCCTGCACTGGAGGAATTCAGTCCGAAACTGAAAGCCATCAAACCATTCTGTCACTCCTCACACAAGAGAATCCTGCACAGAGCTCAGTTCCGAACCTTAGTCACGACCAGCTAAGTCCAACGAAGTCCAAGTGACTTCTCAACTCTGTAGGTATGGCACAGGTAAGCAGTGGCTTGCAGCACTGAACTGGTACCATGAATGAAAACGTGTCCATGTGAAGAAGCACTGCTTGAAAAACAGTTCTCAGTTCATTCAGGAAATTCCACAGAATCACAGAATGTTGAGGGCTGGAAAGGACCTTGGAAGACCATCCAGTCCAACCCCTCTGCCAGAGCAGGATCACCCAGGGCAGGTCACACAGAAACATCCAGATGGGTTTCAAATGCTTCCAGAGGAGACTCCACAACCTCTCTGGGCAGCCTGTCACCCTCACAGCAAAAAAGTTTCTCCTTCTGTTCCCCTGGAGCCTTCTCTGCTCCAGCTTGCCCCCAGTGCCCCTTGTCCTATCACTGGACATCCCTGAGCAGAGCCTGGCTCCTGACACTGCCCTTCACATCTTTATAAACAACAATGAGGTCACCCCTCAGGCTCCACTTCTCCAAGAAGGAAAACCAACCAAGCCAAACTAAAGCCTAGCAGAGTACCACATCTTCAGCAAACCATTTTTTCCTGCAAGACTTACAGAGGTGCTTAATTCCAAAACAACCACGCAGCACAATTCTGGGACTCACAAAAACAGCAACCAAAAGTTTGATGCATAGCAACCAAAATGCCATTAAGGCACTGGTGTATGGAATGACAATTACTGGGCTTTCTGAGATTTGGGGGTTTGGAAAAGCATTCATACCCCTTGGGATTGTAAAAGCAAGATTTAACATTAACCTGAAAAGCAGACAAAGACTTTTACATACAAAGGTTCAAACAAGTTGGAGGCATGAGCTAAACATTCCAATTATCTGACATGCAGGATAAATAGTATAAAAATGTACATTTCACAAACCAACTCTTAGGTTGAAACTGAAAAGCCACAGCCAGGCAGCACAACGTGAATTAACTCAAGCTGTAGAAAACTTGAGACAAAGTTATTTCTACTGGAAATGTGAAATATTTCTGCTCACCAAACACTTTTCATGTGTCGCCTATTTGAAGCTAACAATCCAAGCAAAGCAGCCTTTAATCCCTGCACCATTTTGAAACAACCAAAGCAGTCTTAGGGTTCTGTCAGCACAAATTCCCTTCAGAATGTATGCATCTTAAAAAGTCGTTTGTAAACGTTACCACAACTGAGAGTCCAGCGAGCTGGATGCTGGTGGAAAAGGAAGGGGCAAGTGACACAAATGTATCACAGTCAAGAGCACTACGCAAAACTCATCCCATAGGAGAGACTGTCCCAGAGGGATGAATCATCACACACAGCCCGGGAGTGGATTTGCATTTTCAAAAGGTAAAAAAACCCAAACGAACAAAGTAAAAACACAAAGAAGAATTGGTTCATTAAGCTATTAGGAACCTCACCCAGGGAACCTAGAAAACAGTTTTTACACAACTCATCCACCTGGGTGGAAAAATCAATATATTAAGGCCCCTGATATTAAAGATTGATTGCAGCAGAAGTGTTGCTCTGGTTCATTCTTTCATATACAGTATAAAAGTGTATGTATATATATATATGCACATACTTTATGAAGTGTATATATGTGCATAAACTTTTAAAGGGGTATATATATGTATATACTTTAAAAAGGGTATGTGTATATATATGTATGCATATACTTTATAAAGTGTATATATGTGCATATACTTTTAAAAGGGTATATATATGCATATACTTTATAAAGTGTATATATATGCATATACTTTAAAAAGGGTATATATATATATGTGTGTGTGTGTGTGTGCATATACTTTAAAGTGTTGTGCTAGTTTGAGCCTAGCTGGGATATTTTGGTGAGAAGAATTAGATGATAGGCTGTGAAAAGGAAACAATGGTGATGGCTGCTGCACTCATAGGCTTGCTGAGACGGGTAAGAACAAGAACATAAATATAGATAACAGAGTTTGCTCTCTGTCTCTGGGGCTGCATGAACTTCTCTCTCTAACTTTGCTGCCTAACTAATCCTGCTTCCTAACCCCTCTGGCCGACCCTCCAAACCCTACCTTAAATGTAAGGCAAAGTCTGGGGTAAGGTCAAGGAGTGGGGAAGGGTGGTTGAGAGCCCCTCCTGGGGATTCTGGTTTCTGGGAGGGCTGCTGTGTTTCTGTATTACTTTTTAACTTGTTACATTTCTGCCTACAGCTGTCGATACCTGCTTGTACATTGTGCTAAGCTGTGAATATAGCTTCATTCATTCAATTTCCAGATCGACTGAGTCCAGTTTGGGTGATTTTCCAAAGAGGGGGGTGGCTAACACTCAAAGCATCACAAGTGTATATATATGCATATACTTTTAAAAAGGATATACATATGCATATACTTTTAGACTACCAACACTATACTCAATTAAGTAGAGAAATCTAGAGGCTGAGGGACCTGGGGCCGTTTAGTCTGGAGAAGAGAAGACTTAGAGGGGATCTGATAAATGTTTAGAAGTATCTCAAGGGTGCCAGGATGGGGGGGGACAGGCTCTGCTCACTGCTCCCTGGGATAGGACAAGGAGCAATGGGTGTAAATTGCAGCAAAAGAGGTTCTGCCTCAACACAAGGGGGAACTTCTTTGCGGTACGGGTCACAGAGCACTGGAATAGGCTGCCCAGGGAGGTTGTGAGGTCTCCTTCTCTGGAGACTTTCAAGGCCTGTCTGGATGTGCTTCTCTGTGATGTGTTAGATAGGATTGTCCTGCTCTGGCAGGGGAGTTGGACTCAATGATCTCCTTGGGTCTCTTCTAACCCCTAACATCCTGCGATCCTATAGTCCTGTGATCCTGTGAAATCGTAGTTACTACATAAGGAGAAAAAACAACCAAACAAACATAAAATTCCATCAAGTCCACAAGAAACCTTGCTCAAGTCCAGCCTAAAGCCGTTTTGAAGGGGTAAACAGTTCTCAAAGTTGTGTATTGAAAAGCCTTCATCTTGAAACCTTTCTTTACCCAAATAGCTGCTCCTCTAAAAGAACAAGTGCTTGCAAGATTGGAATCCTCCAGTCATTAATCTTTCTGAAGGACTCCGCAGCATGAAGGAGGGCGATGTTCTCCTTCCAGATAAACAAGGGCAGATCGTCCCGCTGAAGCCTTTGTGTCGTTCAGGTTACAACGCTCAGGAGGCGAATTAAAGAGAAGCTGTTAAGCCCCAAGGTTAGAAACTAAAAACAACAAAACGCTGCGGGGAAAAAAAAAGTAAGTTGTAACAAGTTTAAGAAAGACTCTGGGCTGTCGGCAAGAATGTACTCCCTTTAAAGTGTGGGGTATTTGTCTTAAGAACGGCTGCTCCAACACAGCCTGGTAGCCAGCAGCATGGCTTGCGTGGTCATTAAGAAACTGAGAGGTTGAAGGGGGGGGTGGAGATCATCAAGTGTCTAACTTTCCATCATACATTTAATTCTCCATCCAGCATTCTTCTGTTTTCACTCCAAGCATCAAGCCAGCCCAGAAGCAAACACAAGGCTCAGCTCGGCTTTCCTACGCTCTCCTTAAAAGCAGGTTGCGTGTGGTTTGTTTGCAAAGTGAAGGGGAGGAAGGGAAGACATCATCACCCCCCATCCCCGAGCTCTCCAACTCCTCCAGTACAAGGCCCGCAACCTTGTTCCTAGCGAGGAGGGCTCCGAGAGGCTGGGTGGGCGACTCGCCCCTGGCCCGGAGGTGACCGAAGCCGGGGGAGGGAGGCAGCGGTTCCCGCAGGCGCCCGCCACACAGGGTGAGGCAGGGACATCTCCGGAGCTCCACGGCTTCCACCCTCTCCAAAACCACGGTGCGGGCGCGGCCCAGGGGCTGCCGAGGCGCTCGCCTGCCCGGCTCCCCCCTCTGACAGCCACCTCGGCCCGCCCGCAGCCAAGCTTCCCGCCCGTGGGGCGGAGGAAGGGGCAGGACCCCGCCACCGAGGAACAAAGGGGTGGCATCGGTCGCGGGTGGGGCCTGCGAGCCGAAAGGCTGCCCGGGAGCGCCGCTCGTCGTGGCGAGGAGTCCAGTGCCTGAGGCTGGAGGACGCGGCGGGGCAGCAGGTGAGAAGCCTCCGCTGGGCCGGGCCGGGCCGCCCGCTCCACCGCCATCTTGTTGGGCAGCCCCGCGGCTCCCAGCCCCGGCCTGTGGACTGCCAGATAAGGACAAAGCCGTGGGTGCGCTTTTAGCCGCGGCTCCCGCCGGAGGCGAAGATGCCCGCATAAACGGATGCTACCGCGGGCGCTGAGTGCCACCATAAGTAGCTGCAAATCTCATGACCCAAATCTCGGGATCAAAAAAAAAGCCAAAACCATTAAAATGTCTTTTAAACGGCATCTGCCCCTCTGCAGGTCCTCCAGCGTGGGATGCAGCCATGGTGCCCACCACACCACGCCGGCAGCCCCGCCGCGAACCCCAAGAAGCGGTTTCGTTGCTGGCAAGATGGTTAAACGCACTCATTTCAGCACTGCCCCCTCCGGAAACCAGACCCTCAGACAGCTTTTTCTGTCCTTGTTTCCATTCTCCAGCATTCGCAGTTCTGAACTGTCTGCTCGCTTAGCTGGAAAAAAAAATAAATTAAAAAAATCTAACCCACATTCAGAGCGTAATAAACTCTTGGAATCGCTCACATCAATCACGTCCTTGGGCCACAGTTAACTGCCTGGGTGCTAAATGGCCCGAGGAAGAGATAGGCAATGAATGGCCCTGACCCTGGCTTCACAAGCCTGGAGCACAGCCCTGTGAGGAGAGGCTGAGGGAGCTGGGGGTGTGCAGCCTGCAGAAGAGGAGGCTCAGGGCAGAGCTCATTGCTGTCTGCAGCTCCCTGAAGGGAGGCTGGAGCCAGGTGGGGTTGGGCTCTGCTGCCAGGCAACCAGCAACAGAACAAGGGGACACAGTCTCAAGTTGTGCCAGGGCAGGTCTAGGCTGGGTGTTAGGAGGAAGTTGTTGCCAAAGAGAGTGATTGGCATTGGAATGGGCTGCCCAGGGAGGTGGTGGAGTTGCTGTGCCTGGAGGTGTTGAAGCCAAGCCTGTCTGGGGCACTTAGTGCCATGGTCTGGTTGATTGTCTAGGGCTGGGTGCTAGGTTGGACTGGATGAGCTTGGAGGTCTCTTCCAACCTGGGTGATTCTAGGATTCCCCACATCCGAGCCAAGTGGGTGCCAATTCCTCACCCTCTGGCCCAGGTGTGTGTGTGGGGAACACTGGGTTAAGGAGGCTGCTGCTCACTGCTCACTTTCTACCTCCAGGTAAGAAAATGATGCCCCTCTCCCAGCAGAGGAGTCAGTGCACCCTCAGCAAGTTTGCAGATGACACCAAGCTGTGTGGCACAGATGACTTGCTGGAGGGCAGGGATCCATCCAGAAGGACCTGGACAGGCTGCAGAGGTGGGCCCAGGCCAACCTCGTGACGTTTAACAAGGCCAAGTGTAAGGTCCTGCACCTGCGTCAGAACAATCCCAGGCACAGATCCAGGCTGGGTGATGAATGGCTGGAGAGCAGACCTGAGGAGAAGGCCCTGGGGGTCTGGGGTCATGAAAAGCTCAACATGAGCCAACAGTGTGCACATGCAGCCCAGACAGCAACCCTGTGCTGGGCTGCAGCAAGAGCACTGTGGCCAGCAGGGCAAGGGAAGTGATTCTCCCCCTTTACTCTGCTCTTGCCAGACCCCACCTTGAGTACTGTGTACAGTTCTGGAGGCCCCAACAGAAGAGGAATATAGAACTCCTGAAGCCAGTCCAGAGGAGAGCCACGAAGATGCTCAGAGGGCTGCAGCAGCTCTGCTATGAGGACAGGCTGAAAGAGTTGGGGCTCTGCAGTCTGGAGAGGAGAAGGATTCGAGGAGACCTTATAGCTGCCTTCCAGTATATGAAGGGAGCCTACAGGAAGGCTGGGCAGGGACTACTGACAAGGTCTTGTACTGACAGGATGAGGAGAAATGGGTTTAAACTGGAAGAGGGAAGATTTAGACTGGATGTTAGTAGGAAGTTCTTTACAGTGAGGGTGGTGAGACACTGGCACAGGTTGCCCAGGGAGGTTGTGGATGCTTCCTCCCTGGAGGTGTTTAAGGTCAGGCTGGATGAGGCCTTGAGCAGCCTGCTCTAGTGGGAGGTGTCCCTGCCTACAGCGGGGGGTTGGAGCTGGATGATCCTTGAGGTCCCTTCCAACATAATCCATTCTGTGATTCTATATATGATATAGAGGTGAAATTCATGACAACTACTGTGGTCAGTGCTCATTTAGCTCCCTCGTAATGGACAAACTATTAATAAAAGATTAAATACTTAAATTACAGATAGTTAAAGGCAAACAAAGCATGAAAGCATAGTCATGTTTTATATATTGCTTTAAAAAATACCAATCTCCACAGGAAAAAAAAGCAAACCCAAACAACAAACACACACACAAGTAGGAGATGTTAGAAAATCTTAAGACATTGCTCATACTATTGAATAATGAACACAGCCAATAATTAATCTTTGGCAAAGGGACAATGCTCTGACTGCAGCCACTTTCCCAGTCTAGTCTTGGTTCATTTACAGTTGTCAGCAATTAAAGAAATGATCATCCCTATGGTGAAGATTAACAATAAACCCACTTAAGGCATGGAACAGGCTGCCACCTTCCAATTAACTGGCAACAGTAAAAAAGAGATATTAACTTGTTTTTTAAACTGATATATTAGAAAAATAAAACCATTTTCCACTTGAAAAAAAGAACAAGTAATTGATTCATTAAAATAATTTAATGAAGATTCATGTAAAAACAAATTCTTGGAGGCAACCTGTTCTAGGAGGGACACTGAGGTGCTGGAGTGGGTGCAGAGAAGGGCGACAAGGCTGGAGAGAGGTCTGGCAAGCATGAGCTATGAGGAGCAGCTGAGGGAGCTGGGGGTGTTTGGGGANCTATTGGGATGAAGGTTGGACTGGATGCTCCTGGTGGTCCTTTCCAACCACAGCGATTCATAGTGCTGAGATGTTGTGCTGAGGGATTTGGGTTAGTCAAGGACTTGTCAGTGTGAAACTAACGACTGGACATGAGGCGCTTGAAGGTCTTTTCCAACCAAAGACAATCTATGATTCCAGTGGGCGCAGTCCCTGCCTATGGCAGGTGGTTGGGACTGGATGGTCTCTGAGGTTCCTTCCAACCTACACCATTCTATGATTCTATAACTGGATCCACCAGTCACATTACTAAACAAACAGAAATGTTGTTGCCCAGACTGCAGGTTGATTTGGAACAGTGTTTTCTGCCTTGCAAAAAGAAAAAACAAACATTTTGTCTTTGCATTTAATGGCTACATAATTGAAACCAAAATGTCTTTTGGTTTTGTGACTGAAGTCTTGGCTGCTTTCTGCAGAAGACAGAGCACATTTAAAGGAACCTTCTTCGACCAGAGTGGTTTCAATGTAAGTCATTTTACACCTTTTCCAGATAGGACAGATCAAACTTTAGCTGTTTTGTTTTGAAGTCCTGAAAAAAGAGTAGAACCTGACAGGCTACTCCTGAAGAAGAGAAGAACCTGACAGTCTACTTTTAGTGTGGACAGCAGACTGTCTGTAGTGCAGAAGTAAGCAGCCCTCAGTGCAAGATGTGCTATTTACTGCTGCACCGAGTGTTTGCAGAAGCATGAATTAACACTTAACAAAATCTTCTTCCAATTAGCCTCAGCCAAGATTTTCCTCTCCAGATGTACTCTATTTCTGTCCGAAAAAAACCCCACCAGAAAATCTTTCAAGCTAGCGATTTTCCTCTTGACAATAAGCCTTTAAAATCTTTTGCTGGCTAATCAACTACAGATCAGTCCCGCAGCCCTCTCAGTGGTGACATGCAACGTTCTCTACAAAGAAACTCTTCATTTCTGCCGTTTACCCATGCATCTGCTTCACATCTCGATCAATCACCTTCCAATCTCTGCCTTTTAACAAGTACCACTAATTCCCGAAGACAATTAAAAACATTTCACAGAACGATTTTGCTTTTAGCTTTGTTTCTCACTTTTACTACTTTCTAACTCAGAATCATAGGCAGTGAATAGGAGGATCACAGTATCACCAAGGTTGGAAGAGACCTCATAGATCATCAAGTCCAACCTGTTACCACAGAGCTCAAGGCTAGACCATGGCACCAAGTGCCACGTCCAATCCTGCCTTGAACAGCTCCAGGGACGGCGACTTCATTCCACTTCAATGTCAGCAATGTGCCAGCTACATGCGTTGGGCCAGGTAAGAGCAATACACACCTGGATAAGACAGGGAGTAGCTGAGGAGCTCCTCCATAGTCAGCTATAGAAGTCAGCTTGAGTCTGTTAGGTGCATTAAAACTTTTATACATTTCTAGTATTTCCAACATAAAGAGCCTAAGAATATTCAGAAATTACTCCACGTGGTCAGCAGAGGCTTTTTAAACCTCTTTATTTGTGCTATTACAAATAGCCCCTAAAACCAAGCAAGCTTTTGATTACTGCCTTGCAAAGCACAGTTGTAAAATGAAATAAAGCTTCTTTTTTGTTGTTGTTTTTACATCTTAGTACAGGCACCACTAAGAGATTTTAAAGACATCTATACTTTGGGAAAAACAAAAGCAGCTCAGGAGTTCACACTTCATTCTAGCTGACTTACAGCACACAAAGGCTGTCACTTTTAGTCTTAGTTTCAGCCCAGGGCTTATCTTGGTGTTTGTATTTGTATGACCAAAACCAAAGAAAGCTCCAAACACAAATGCTGAAGCAGCCTCAAGTGGCACTAGAATTAAAAGCAATCTAGGAAAACAAAAAAGTAATAATCCCTTAGCTCTTGCACACCTAAAAAGGACCTTGGCTAATTAGAAGAGGAGCAGAAAGCCACTCTCAGCTCTGGCTTCATGAAGAGATTATCTTAGGATGGTTTTGGGCCCCTCACTACAACAAGGACATTGAGGTACTGGAGGTATGTCCATAGAAGGGCAAAGAAAGTGAAGGGTCTGGAAAACAGCTGAGGGAACTGGGGTGGTTCAGTCTGGAGAAGAGGAGGCTGAGGGGAGACCTCCCAGCACAGGCTGGGAGGTGATCTGCTGGAGAGCAGCCCTGTGGAGAGGCTGGGGGAGAACATCCATGGCACAGCAATACTGATTATCACAGAACCTTAGAGGTTGAAAGACACCTCCAGAGATCATCAAATCCAACCCCACTGCCAGGCAAGATCACTCATGGTAGTTCACATAGGAACACATCCAGGTGGGTTTTAAAGTCTCCAGAGGAGACTTCATGTTGCATATGTGCATCCTCTCAGTTTTTACCTGTTAACACAATTGTAACAGGAGAAAACACTAACCTGTGATGCTAACAAACCCAAACCAAACCTTTCAGCATCCCTCTTTCTAAAGAAAGAGAGAACACAAATCCAGCACTACATTAGGACTTCAGAATAGAAAGTATCTGTGTGATTTCCTTGGCTTCTGCACTGGCAATAGATCAAGGATCAAATCATATCATTGGGTTAGGTTGGAAAGTATCTTTGAGATCATTTAGGCCAACTCTAAACCCAGCACTGCCAAGTTCACCACTAAACCATGTCCCTCAGCACCACAATTCTGCCTCTTTGAAACATCTCCAAGGATGGGTCACCTCCCTGGGCAGCCTGTTCCAGTGTTTAGAGAACCCTCTCAGGAAAGATTTGTTCTGACATCCAAGCTAAACCTCGCTGATGCAACTCGAGGCCATTTCCTCTCATCCTATCACTTGTTAGTAGGGGAAAGAGACTAACCCCCACCTCACTCCAACCTCTTCTCAGGGAGCTGTAGAAAGGCACATCTCCTCTCAGCCTCCTCTTCTCCAGACTGAACCACCCCAGTTCCCTCAGCTGGTCCCCACCCTTCACTTTCTTTGCCCTCCTATGGACATGCTCCAGCACTTCAATGTCCTTCTTGTAGCGAGGGGCCCAAAACTGAACTCAATACTCAAGGCTTGGTCTCACCAGTGCTGAGTACAGGGAGGACGTTTTACAACTAGGGAAGTGAACAGGGGGACACAGTCTCAAGTCGTGCTGGGAGAGGTCTAGGCTGGATGTTAGGAGGAAGTTGTTGCCAGAGAGAGAGATTGGCATTGGAATGGGCTGCCCAGGGAGGTGGTGGAGTCGCCATCCCTGGAAGTGTTCATGCAAACCCTGGATGAGGCACTTAGTGCCATGGTCTAGTTGACTGTCTAGGGCTGGGTGCTAGGTTGGACTGGCTGATCTTGGAGGTCTCTTCCAACCTGGTTGATTCTGTGATTCTGTGACTGCCCCCCAGCAGATATTCTGCATAGTCTCAGACAAGTAACTTTTCAGAAGTACTGATGTAGTTAATTTTCAAAGCTCTACATCTGGAGAAACCAAGGAGCTGCACTTTTTAGATTATCCACTTCTTTCACTAAGCTTTCACCTCTCTGCTGAAAAGATGCAGCCAAATTACCAGGACCATGTCCTGTAAATATCCTTGCTTGTGTTCTGCAGCAGCAGGAAACAACATACTGCAATGAATCAAAAGTTCCTCCTCCTCCCAAAACTGTATCAATAGTGCAGTTTCCATACTGCAATTCAACACACTTCAAAGCCACGGCTTAACTGCAATCAATAAAACAAGAAAAGGAAATGGATAAGCTTGAACTGAAATGTGATCCAAAAGAATTCCTGAAACATTCTCCTTGAGCATCCTGGTCTAGGGGGAGGTTTCCCTGCTCATGGCAGGAGGTTTGAGCTAGATGATCTTTAAAGTCTCTTCCAACACAAACCATTCTATGATCCCATGCAAAAAGCTTCCAAGGAGAGCTCCAGTGCTTGTACTCGCTCCAGTGCCCACAACTACCTTTTTTCCCTGAGCAGTCACTACCTTTGCTATCTCTCCACCCTCGCCTGAAGGTACCTCAGCACTCTGCTGGTTTGCACCAGAGGAGACAGCAGTTCCACTAGCATTTTTGCCACAACAACTACCAGATCTTCCCTCCAGTCTTCTCCTCGCTCTTGGCAGCTGCTTGTTTGCATCCTCGTGGGGATCATGGGGTTTCTGTGATGCAAAAAAGGAGAACTATCTGAAGCAAGTCCCCCATTTTCCCCAGGTGGGGTTGCCATGCAGCTCTCAGAAGCACTTAGGCTAACCCAACAGGCAGAACTGTTAAAGCTCTTGAAGCTTATTTAGGCAGCAGCACTGCCACCAGATATAAAAGTACAATTATGGCTGTAGGACTCCCACCAAGAAGGGTGGCTGCAGGAGTGTGAACCTCCACCTGTTCAGCAAGCTGCCACTCCAAAGCCAACTCAGCTGCTTGCAGAGCAGCTGCTGACCTGCTGCACGTTACAGCTTTGCATGTTAAGAGAAAATCCAAAGCAGTGCCAGTTTTCCTTAATACCACGGCCTGTAAAACTTGAAGCAGGTTCCACAGCTGCTCTGCAGGCAGCTGAGCCATCTCGGGAGTGGGGATCTGGAATTCCCTTTAACCATCTCCCAGAGAGTTAAACACACACACACACACACACACACATTTTAAGTGAAATCCAGTCAGAATAATCTGAGGACAAGCCAATTTCTCCAACTAAATATGCTCAAGCAATCAGAAACACTTCCTTACCTTCCCTGCAAGGGTCTTTACTGATACTCTACTTATGTAAAAGCAGTTTAGAGGTTCACTGCTCTCACCAGTGACAGCAAAACCTAGTCCAGACCTGTCCTGAATAACCATCCCTTAGACAGAGTGTCCCAAAATACCTTTCCATCCGTCAGGAGAACTTTCAGATGGATTAACAAAAAGGGAGAGAAAAAAAAACAAACCTCCCTTCAAGACAGAGAGTTGAAAATGTAAATGGTGTGTCTTTATTTCGTTGTGTTTTAAGAAACATCACAAACAGCTCTGGCCTCTAGGTTTGTAGGATCTTAGGTGACAGCTCTGCAGGCACTTTTAGCCACCTCTGTAGAAACTGATGGGTCTAATTTTGCTTCTGATGCTGATCGGTGGGGAAAGACAAGAGGCTTTCCTGATGTGATGGTTTGGGTATCCCCTGCCCCCCCCCCNTAAGCAAAGGTGAATCAGCCACAAAAGCAAAGGGAGGGTGAGGTTAGAAAGCAAAATGGGGTTCAGCCAGCAGCCACAAACTCCCCAGCAGGCAAGGAGAAGAGAACAGCCCAGCACAAAGTGCCCAAGCGAAGTGCAGAGCAGAAGTGACCTAATCTTTGTTTTGCTTTTCCTTTATACACATCTCAGCAAGACTGTGAGCGAAGTAGACCTCACCACTGTTTTCATTTCTCAGCCTGTTATCTAGTTCTTCTCACCAAACATCCCAGCTAGGCTCAAACTAGCACACCTGAGATGGCTTACAGGAAGATAAACAGCATCTACATGGAAGTATGTTTTGTAAAGAGTCCAAACCAAAACTGTCTCTGGATATAGCTGTTACTTAAGTGGTGTAGTTACAAACCAGCACAAGCAACAATAATGACATTTTCCCCCCAATCTGACAATTCATTTCCTTTTTAGCTTCATCTGCTTTGATACCTCACGTTAGTGTCCCAGCCAAAATAGCTTCTTCCTTCCAGTATCACAACCTCTGTGCACAGCTTCCTCAGTCCTGGAGAAAAGGAGGACAGCAGGCTCTGGGAAGGGTCTACTGACTGCTCTGCCAAAGAGGGGGAAATCTCTCTTAAGAGTCCCACTGCAGACCTGTCTTTGGGTCATTTTCCCTTGTCACCATTGAATGTTTACATTTCTTCAGCAAACCCTTCTCTGATTCAACACCATTTCTGACTTGCCATTCACAGCTCTTGACAGAATGGACTGTAATCTTGGCTTTAGAAGGAAAAAAGAGGAAATCTGGAAGGTATTTCCACAGATGGCAGCTCCATAACTTGAATACCAAATTACAGGTTTCTTTACACAGCCATCCTGCCCCTCAGTGAAGTATTTTGCCATCTGTCTAGGACTTGAAATGCAGGACTGGGCTAATTAGTAGCCTAAAGAAAGAAATAAAATCCCAAACAAGGCTGCACTGCTCCACAAATCCATAGTCCACATAATTGAAAGTCAATTTTCTCTGTACGCTCCAGCACAACTGGGTGCGTGCCCGAGCTTGGCTCCAGCTCTCCAGCAGCTACCCATTACACATTCTACACACATTCAGGCTGCTGAACAGCCTTGGATGCCCACCTCTGATCTCTGCAGGATTTGCTCACTGCAGACACACACCTTTGCTCCCCATTTGCTTCCTTCCTCAGCTTCCCTCTCGAAATCCTGCTGGCTACTGTTGTTCTGGTTAGGGCTGGGCTTGCTTGGTGCCCAGCACAAGTCAAAGATGAGATGTTTGTGACAGCATCCTCTGCATGGAGACTCCTGGACTTCAAAAAGGCATTGCTGTGTCACATTTAATGATAAGGAACAACATGATATTGATCCTATTTGCTCGCCCAGAGCTTCCAGTTATCCTGAGCATTTAAGCAGCTTTGAATAGGCTCCCAATAGCCTAGAAATGGAAAAGAAGTGCACATGACACAATATAAGGAAGCCAGCACCCACTGTAGCATGCCATGCCCAACTTCTTACTAGAAAAGGTAGATCAACTGTGGCTTAGGAACTTAAAAGGCAGGCATCTGATTAATCATCAGCAAGGATGGTCAGTCAGATTGAGGGAAAAGACTTTTCAGATGTGGCTTACATGTCTCATTCCCCATTTATACTTCTTCTTACATGTCTCATTCCCCAATTATTCTTCAGCTTACATGTCTCATTCCCCATTTATTCTTCAGCTTACATGTCTCATTTCCCATTTATTCTTCAGCTTACATGTCTCATTTCCCATTTATACTTCAGCTTACATGTCTCATTTCCCATTTATTCTTCAGCTTACATGTCTCATTTCCCATTTATACTTCAGCTTACATGTCTAATGTTCCATCTATTCTTCTGTTCACATATCTCATTTTCCATTTCTTCTTCTGTTCACAATCTTAACTGAGTAGTCTCAGTCATTTCCCCTCCTTTTGTTACAGGTACTTGCAACAGCAAGAGCAAAATTTGCCATATACAAAGACCAGTGCAGCAAAGACCTCGGTGAAAGAAAAAAAGACTCTTCCTGTTTCATCAAATCTTGCAGCCAACAGTTAGAAAGTTCAGATGAAAGTGACAAATTTCAAACCAACCACGTTCCTTTAATGAGAAAACAAAATACACCACCTCCTGCATGCTGCTCCTCCCTTCCTTCCTCTCCCCATCTCATAAAAGAGGATCCGACAGAAGGATCAGGTTTAAGGTCCCACTTCAGAAATCCTCTATCAATCCATTAACGCAGTGAGAATTTTGGACTACAGAGCCAGGCCCCAACAAACACCTTCTAAACCAAACAATCCATCTCATCCTGCAAGACACTACTCAGAACATAAAACTGTCACCCTTGATATTGTCCAAAAACTGTAGTTAATTGTATCTCTTTACACCCACCAGCTTTAACACCTGGGCTTCCTGCTAAGCAAGGAAAGCAGGCACCTTTCTAACACAGTCCACGCACAACAAGAGCAAAAAAGAATCCAAAGCATTTTTGCCTCTCTGCCAGCATCCAAGAGAAGCTGCACACACCCAAGCTGTGGGCACAGTTTTGAACATGCCAGAAAAAAACAAGTCTCAAAGTAACAAACATCATCCTCCTCTCCGGTTGTTTGAAACCTTGAGCTCTCCTTAGCTTTTCGCAAGGGAGACCTTTTTTTGGTGGGTGTGTGTGTGTGTGCACCACAAAAGGTTTTGCTTGCTTCCCTCTCTCTCCACTTCTGTTTCACCCTTTGAGAAATAGATCTTGTAAAATTTAACAAGAGCTGCTCTCACACAACTATGTGCAGAATTCACATCATAAAAGAGAGGCAAGCTACATGATTTCTTTCTACCCTAACCTATTGGAAGTCCAAACATCAATACCGAGCCAAATGCAGCAAGGTGCTCACTCCTTGGATTTAACAAAGGGCTGACAGGACTCATCTTCATTTTCTGGCAAAACAAAGAAGTGGACTGGGACACTGCTGGCATTGGGCATGATTTGTCTTGGAGAAATTAAACAGTTTTTAGGACTTGTAATTTTTGTCTAACACTGAATGACTCAAACAGGTGACTAGAGCTGGAAGCTATAGCAGAATAAAGCTGGAAAGGGACACCAAGAGTGTGGATGTTTGGAAATGTCCCCAGAATAAAGCTGGAAAGGGACACCAAGAGTGTAGAAGTTTGTAAATGACTCCAGAATGAAGCTGCAAAGGGACATCAAGAGTGTAGATGTTTGTAAATGACCCCAGAATAAAGCTGGAAAGGGACACCAAGAGTGTGGATGTTTGTAAATGACTCCAGAATAAAGCTGGAAAGGGACACCAAGAGTGTGGATGTTTGGAAATGTCCCCAGAATAAAGCTGCAAAGGGACACCAAGAGGGAAGATGTTTGTAAATGACCCCAGAATAAAGCTGGAAAGGGACACCAAGGGGGAAGATGTTTGTAAATGACCCCAGAATAAAGCTGGAAAGGGACACCAAGAGGGTAGATGTTTGTAAGTGTCTCCAATTTACATTGCACACACAGAGGTGCACAGAGATGATGATGGCTAATGCGTTTCTCCCCTAATTAACGCCTCTAGCTCAGGGTTCCACATTACCAGAAGGGCAACAACAACCTGAAGGTAGTTCAGAGATCAATCCAAACGATTAGTGCTGAAGGAAGGATTTAAAACTGTAGAGTTAAAAGCTCGATGCTGCTAAAAAAGCTCTGCTAAAAGCTCTGTTTCAGGAGCAGAACTTTGATTAGGTGAAACAGAAGTCCAAAGAGAAGCATCATCTGCTAAAAATACCAATATGCACATTTAGCAAAGCACAGAGCTGAGAGAAAGGTGAGCACAGCCTGCACACCAGCAAGGGGGAACTGCAGGAGGAAAGCAGAATTATTTACTGCCAGCTCAGAAGTCTAGGTGTAATGAGCTGAAACTATTACAGGAATTTTGACTTGACATCCACTAAGTTTTTGCTCAGGGCAAAATCTCATCGGCTAGGCATGACCTCGGCAAGAAAAGGCAAGGTAAGGAAGTCAAAGCCTTGTTGCAGGATTCAACCTAGCTTTGACGGGACTTGGGGGCTCAGCCTGATGGAAGCTTCTCTGCTGTCTGACTGTACGAAGTGACACCAGCAGCTACAAACATTGCAGGAGGAGTACACAAATAAATGAAGAGTTTTGCAAGCAGCACTGGACCCCAATATATTGTTTCCACTAATCAACACATTTGCCTTGAAAAAGGCCTTTTCACATGACCAAGTTTTCCAGATTAATGAAACTAAGAGTGACTGTTCAGGCAACAGCCTCTCTTGTACAAGCAGCAGCACTGTTAAATAACTTTACTGCTTTCAAGACATTTTTATGCTCTGGATGCTGCTGTTACCACTGGGCAGTTAACACAGAGCCTTCTCTAAAGCAATATAAACCATCTACAGAACAAAACAGATGCTGCTTCTCCCATTACATTAAGCAGAGCAATTCTGCTTTGGACTGAGAGAAGATTTCTCTCACTGTGAAGTTTATCTATCCTAGATTTCATCAGAATGCAAGTGGTGAGAAATGCATTCTCTTTGTTGGAAGGCTGCTGCTAACTTCACTCGGTAATAGCATCTCCAAATGACCGAGGTGCAGAGTGTATGTGTGACAAAACATGCTATTTCCCACTGCCTTTTCCACTGTGCTATGTCCTAGCAACCTCAGGATACCAATAAATTATAGTTTATTAGAGTACAGCCAAACATTTCCTTCTCACCCCGTCCTTTAGGTGACACACATGAATGGTGGCTTCCAGATTTCTCACGTACTTTATTACTCTCTCTGACTAGTTTCCATTAAGGAACAGCACACAGTGTCTACTATGACTTAAATGTATCATCTTATCACGCAGCAGTCCAACACTTCTCTACTTCCACAGCTCAAATATCTTTGTTTCCAAATGTGTTTTATTAACAAACGCTGCAATGCTTCCAGTGTTTGTCTTCTATTATCTGAGAAGCAGAAAGGATGAAGTGTTTGAACAGAAAAATTAGATGAAGAAAAAGGGCTTATGCATAAAAAAGTAAATTTATGGCAGTGTAAAGAGCAATTTTATGACAGAAAATGGTACGAAGAAGGGAAGAAAGGGGGTGGGGGGAGGAAAGGGGAAAGACTGCTTCTTCTAAATGTTAAAATTCATTCAGCTCTAGAAAGAAAAGGGCAAGGAAAGGGGGGGAGGGTACCTCAGAGGTCAGTACAAAGTAGGACATGTAAGAATACACTCAGTTGTGCTCTCCACTTTGCACAGAATTCCAAATGCAAGCAGCTAGCACTGATGTGGAAGCCTTTAAGGTGTGCGTAAAGCCAGCAAGATCAGAAACCACTCCACCACCGACAAGAAGCAAGGCAACGCGCCCCAGCAGCAGCCCCTCCAAGTTACAGTCACCTTTCTATTACGCCCCAGGAAAAGTGTTTTTCGTTGTAAAAGCCTGGTTAAAGGCACCACCGAGTAAGGCCGGGCCGTCAAATGGCACACGAAGAGGGAATCGATCTCTAATCACGGCACACGCCCCCTGCCCCGCCACTGCCAACGTCATAGAAAATGGACAGGCACGTCACAGGTTCAGATGCCTTCCTGCCTCCCTAACATGGCCCTAGCCAAGCCAAAATGGTCTCTTTACCTGGCACCGCTCTTCTGTGCCCGGACAAGGAGGATGAACTTCAAAACAGCGTTGTTGGGACTGGAGAGTGACTGAAGAACCAGGGAAGGTCTACACAGGCTCCATCTTCACAAACCGCGCCACAGACCTCAGGGAAAGTGCCTGGATCATTTTGTAGGCATCTCTGAAGCTCCTCCGCAGGCACTCCTGCCAGCTTCCCCGTGCAGAAGACAAACACCCTTCGTGCTGCTGTGCTTAAAAATAAACCCAACGGCCATAGGCTCCTTTTCTCCCTTGCAGCCTCCCAAAGACTTTGGCTCTGATCCCTTATTCAGTCCCCTTTTTCCTTTCTTTTCTTGTCTTTTATCACCTAGGAAGGAGTATTTAAAACCCATCCAACCAACCAAGCCGCATGCACGCTTCAGTGTGTCACCACAGGGACACTTCCAGGTCCGAGTTACTGCAAAACACCACCACAATTACGTCTTCATTTCACTAACTAATCTCAGACGAGCTTTAAAAGAGAAGCAATTCTCTGTTTCCAAGAAAAGCGTTGTAAATGGCATTAAAAAACTGTTATCTGAACGAAACCCGACATCTATTTATCCTTTCCCGAGCTTAATTTTAGTCGGTTTCCAAGGAAAGACATAATCTGCTCGTGATCAGTCTAGTAACAGATGACAAACCTTGCCAAAAAAGAAAAGCACAGCACTGGGAAATAAACAGAAAGCACAGGAGAGGATTCTAACCCAGGAGGAAGAGCTGAATAAACAGCGTTATCCCTCTGCACAGGTCTCCAGACACGGCGACTAAGCACAATCTAACGACCTTATCTACTCGAATTTGCCGCTGCCAACAAAACCACTACCTAAGGCCACTTTTTAATTACAGATGTACCTAAACACCTCGGAAAAATAGGCTACCGCTCTTCACATGAAACCAGAGTCCCACTGAGCTCAACCAAATTCTGGCAGGCAGAGATGGAAGAGACAAAAAAATGAGTCTTACTTGGTGTACAAAGACATCAACCGGAGACTCCAAGGGGCTTCCTTCTCGGTTGCTCATGGAGATGAACCCGAATCCCATTCTCACATTGAACCATTTGCAATGGCCGGTTCCGTGCAAAACCTGGGATTCCTCCTCTTCTTCCTGCTCCGGCAACTTCCCGGGCTCGTCTCCACCTTTACTCGCCCCTGCTGAGGATGAGGGAAAGGCGGGGAGGGGGTGTGGGTTGGGGAGG
>WAAF01006032.1:291299-348546 GCA_013400475.1 Tricholaema leucomelas
AAAAGAAAAGAAAAGAAAAGAAAAGAAAAGAAAAGAAAAGAAAAGAAAAGAAAAGAGAAAGAAAGAAAGAAAGAAAGAAAGAAAGAGAGAAAGAGAAAAAGAAAAAAGAAAAGAAAAGAAAAGAAAAGAAAAGAAAAGAAAAGAAAAGAAAAGAAAAGAAAAGAAAAAGAGAAAGAATAAAAGGAAAAATAATCCAACTCACTAACACCCTTCCAAAATCCATTCCCAAAGAATTGGGAGAAGGGGGAAAGCCAAAACCCTTACAGAACAAGCCAATTGGTGGAGGAAAAAAAATAATAATGTTGATAGTTCACATAGTAAAAAAAAAAAAAAAAAAGGCAAAAAGCTCTTTCTATCCTCAGATTTTTCTCTATTGCTGATTTTGGTAAAGACCATTCTAGGAAACAGGAAATTTTGTGGAAATGTATAGTAAGCTTTCACTTGAAACTCTGTAACCAAACCCAGTGGTGTTGGATTTCCAATTTGCCACCTTCCTAAAAACCTTTTAAGTCCCAACTCTGGCTTCTATTTCCTACAGCAATAAAAACAATTTATTTCTTTTTTCAAGACCTCACCTCCAAAGGAAAAAGACAAAAAAGCCAAACAAAAAATGAGTAAAAAGCCACGCGAACGACCCAGCCGCCTGCTTTTGAACAAAACGCATGTTTTAGGCTGGAAAGCTGAGCTGGAGGCGCTGCCACCACTTCCCATTTCCAAGCCCAGCCACCAAGCGCTCCTGGCCACCGAGCAGGCAGGAAAAGCCGGGCAGCCCCCGCCGCCCCCCTCTTCGCTCGCTGGGCTCCGCGGCCGACCCACGCACGGCCCACTCCCGCCGCTGTGTGACCGGACAACGGCGCCCGTCGCCTTTCCTGCGCTGTTTCTATCGAAACCGTCTCTTCTTAACGCGGAGGGGGCCCAGAGGGTGGGGGTGGCGGTGGCAAGGCTTTCCAGCCGCTTCCTCACGCCAGAGACCCGCTGGGGCTGGAGGGGGCTCTGTGCGACTCCGCAATGACGCCCGGGCCGAGGCGGTGCCGGCGCTCAGCCCTTCCCACCACAGCCCTCACCTAGGCTTCGGGCACCAAAACCGCCTTCCCTTTCCGCCGCTCTGGAACGCCCCGGGCTGAGGCCCGCCGGCCCTTCCTCTCGCTCCGGGAACGGACGCCACACGCATTTCCAATCGCTTGTTGCTCGCCGGGCGTGAGGGAGGACGAAAGTCGGGCGGCAGCCGGGCGTGAGGGCTCTGGCGATGCCCGCGGGCACGGCGGCGGGGCTGTCCCTGCCACCGCCCCTGGGAGCGGGGCTCTGCCCTCCGTCTTTTTGTTCAACGCTTCCAGAAAACGCGGTTTCTTTCCAGCGGGGGATAGGGTGACAGGGTGACAGGGTGACAGGGTGACATACCTCCCCGTGCACGTCGGAAAGCAGGGTGGGTCCAGCACGACTATGATTTTTATGTACAAATCGTAGTCCTGCAGGACTATATATTTTATTAAACCAAACCCAGAACATATCTCCGATCCAGCTGCGCGCTTCCTGCGGCTGGGAACGGTGAAGGATGGGATTTGCTCGACGTACATCTTTTTATAACACAGGTTTCGCACAGCGCCCGTAACAACCCGACGGCTCTTGGCGGAAAATGCCGTTTTAAATGTCGATCTCTCGCTCCCCGCCCGCCCGCCCGCTTGCACTGGAGCAGGGTTTGGGGGCCGGTCTGCCTGAGGCAGCCGCCAGCCGTCGCCACCCTCGCGGGCGGGCGCGGCTCCCCGCAGCCTTCGATGGGGAGACGGAGAGGCCCCGGCCGCAGGATCGGGTGGTTTCAACACGGGGTTTAATGACACTCGGTCAAAATGAAAAGCGGCGGTACCGGTGCCGCCTCTCCTCCCGGGGGTCCGTGCCGACGGATGGGGCATTTATGGAATTTGCTCTAATGCCGCGTGGGATGCGAGGCGGGGAACGGACGCGGGAAGCTCCCACTCGGCGAGCTCCGCCGCAGCATGCGGGCTCACGCACGGTAACAGTCTCTCGGGTGGGGATTTGCAGGCGATAGCGACTGCTCGGCCGGCGGGTTAAAGGAGCCTGCCGCCAGTCCCCGCCTGACCAGGATAAAAGCCCGCAGGGAAGACGCCCTCGCAAAGGCACCGGCTGCGTACCGCTGCCCGCCGCAAGGAACTGCGCCGGCGGCCCGGTTTCATGGCCTCCTCTCCCTCGGTGCAGGCATGGGACGCAAACGGGGCAGGGGCCGGCAAGATCTGCGTTTCAGGCGCCCTGTCCCAGCCTGTCCCCTCACGCAGGACAGCCGCACCTGGGCTATGCATGTCCCGCTGGGGCGAGAATCCGCCCGGGCGATGCCTCAGGAGCTCCGCCCGCCCCCGCACAAGGGAAAAACTTGACCCCAGCCCCGGGATCGCTGGACAGCCCGTAGAGACCAGCGTACCTGGGTCGCTTTGCCTTCCGCGGGTGCGCAGCGCCGCTCCGCGGGGGAGCTCCGCGGCCCCTGCCCCGCGCATGCGCCACGGCGGGTGGGCACGGCCGGAGCCCCAGAGGGCTGGACGGGTGGGCAGCGCTGCCGGCTGGGTCAGGATCGGAATGGGATACGTGGTAGTGAGGCCCAGCTGGTGCTGAGCAGGAACTGGAGGAGTTCGGTGTGTGTATGGCCACGGGTGGGTACGCTGTGGGCCGTCCAACACCCTTCCCACAGACGTGTGGGCTCCTGCAGCTGGCAACAGGTGTCTGCCGTGGGTTACTGTTAAGTGAACCTTCCTCATGTAACTATTTATCTTACACAACACTCAAGCAGCATCAAGCAGGAACTCTGAGGCTTGTGCACGAAATGATTTTCTCTCCCTCCTCCCCAGGAACTAAGCTCAGAGCCGGTGGGACACAGACGCCGCAGCGCCTCAGCTTTGTAGATACAAAGTCAGCCATGTAAGACGCTATAGAGAAGACTGACCTGAGCCTGAGGAGACCTTCTTGAATGACCTCATCGTCTTCTGAGGAACCTAAAATCAGAGAGCTGGAGTCAGTACTGTGTACATCATGCCCGAGTACCATACTTAATTACCTCTTCTCCAGTTTAACGGCTCATTAGAAGGCCATAAAATGCCAGGGCATTGACTCTGGGAGGTGACCTGTGAACTTGCTGAGACTTACCTAGCTCATCAGAGCCACAATGAGACAACCAGGGCCAAAACTCAGCCACTGCTTTGCATCTAGTAAGGCACTGCATTGCCCCTTTCATTGGCCTCTTCTGAAAGCTATGCAGTTGATGACAACAGGGGGAAAAGACACAGATTTGCAGGATATTGGAAGGTGTTTGTTTCCTTTATCAATATTTAATTGCAATAGGTAACCTAAGAACTAGTGACTTGCCTTTACTACGCTTAAATTGTACACATTAAAGTCATACCTTGCATATGACTTTTAAAAAACCAGCCCAAAACAATGATTCTTCAGGTTTCATTCATGGTCAAACTTGTCTGGAAGTCGACTCCAGTTTATAAGTATCAAATAGAAAAATAGTATTTCAGTTATGGCAGTTAGACAACTGCAGAGCAGAATCTGGAATGTTAAATTCTGGGTCTTGATTTGAACAAACCCAATTAGCCAGAAAAACACTGATGTGTTATCTGATGGAAACAACATGAACAGTGGTGGCCCTTTGATCTAGTGGAGCAGGGCCTGGCCAATTTTGTGTTAACACCAATGAACACACCACACAAAAAAAGGAGTACTACAGATGGTGGGGGAATGTGAAGGAGCAGACCTGGGTTATTTTGGCTGTCCAGTTTGCTTAATAAATAGAAGATGACCAGTTAGGAGCATGTACAAACTCACCTGCTACAAGCCTGTCTTCTTGTCACCCTCTACTGCCTTTTGAAATACTTACTTTGATTAAAACCCATCCCAAACAAGCAGGGAACTGTATTATCCTCCTGATCAGACACAAGTCCAGTTCTTGTCTTTTGCCAGAAATATGAGAGGGGTCTTTTTCCAGTTTAAGGGCACATCCTGGCAGTTACCCTGCTCCTGTCACTAAAAAGGGTAGGTATTCTCCTAGGAGTGAGTGAAGCCAGAAGAATGACCAGGGACAAACAAAAAAAACTTCTCTAACTTCTTTTCCCTTACAATCATTTATCCTGACAACTTTCCAGCACCAGGAGCTGGGAAAGGGGAGGGTACCCTCTTACTTTTGAGCACAACAGCACTGGCAAGCTGATTCGGTTCCTCCTCTTTCCTAGTAGCCAAGTTTTGCACTGGAATCGTGGGGGCTCCTGCCGTGTATGAAGCCTAGCTCTGCTTTTACACCTTCAAGCACTGGAGCCCAATCTCTTGTGTCTGCTGCTTTGTTCTGCCAACCTGTGGCTATGTGGCTTTTGTGTCTTTCGGATTTACTTGCATTATTTATGCAACATAATGAAATATGCAAGCATAGAGTAAAGGATCTGTTCTCTGCTTTGGCACGGAGTCTGCTTCAGTTTGTGAAGGGATTAAAAAGAAGTATTTGGAGGACCGGGGCTGGGACTCAAAGGAGAAGAAAAGTACAGTTCTTAAAGACTGTAGCAGAAAACAGCAGAAGCTGAAGTTATTCCTGCTTCCAGTACCACCAGAGCATAACACACTGGTAATCATTACATATCCTAGATAAACAGGTTATTAAGTGGGGAAAAAAAAAGGATATACAACTTTTTTAATGAAGTAGTGATGCTATAAAGATTCCCAATACAATACAGGAGCCTTGGCAAAGGGACATCAGTGGAGAACAAACTGAGCCTTCCAATCCTGTGAAGCCATTTAAACCACATAGTTCAAATGAGCAACTAACTGATGTGTATTTTACTGCATCCTACTGAAAGCCAGAAGAAATCAGTCCCTGACTGAAATGGAAGCAGGTTTGGACTCTGAAATGGGAAACTCTTCTGTGCCTCCTGATGCTGTACAGAACAGGAAAAAAAACAAACCCAACATGTTGGCATTTTAGTTCTGAATCTATCTTGGTTAATTTATGTTAGCATTTTATCTGCAAATAACCACAGCAATGCTTCTCAGGTGTTATGTACTAGACACCAAGACGCTTCCAGTGAAAAAATCACTTGCTTTCAAAGCAACCTTTGTTTTAACTGAGCTCTCACAGCATGTGGAAGGATACTGTAACAGTAGGCACCAGAAACACCATATGGAATTATTGCAGGATAGGAAACACAATGGGAAAAGGAGTTAAAGACACACTGACAGACATCCAACCAGGGTAATCCACCTTTCCTTTCAAGTAGAACATTCTCTTCATCAACTGACTTAACAGCTCATAGAGCTTATTTTCTGACAACTTCCTGGTCAGGGGAAAACAATATGAAGTTTATACCTATTACAAAGACTTCTCTTGGCTAAGCACTGCTGGGAATTCGTTAATTTGAATCAAGTTTGTTGCCAAAAGATCGAAACCCAGACTCTGCTTGGATGGAAATAAAATAGTCACATTCATAGTTAACACCATTTAAATAAGCTATAAGATTTCTGGCTCAAAAAGATGCTTTTTAAAAGGAAAAAAAAATGGGGGTGTTAAACCTGTTTCTTTCACTGTCAGTGGTAGGCAGGGGACTGATTTCTTCCCCCAGAGTAAAACCAGCAGTATTTCTTTTAACTTATTATTTGAAAGATGTTGGATGCTCTAAGCAGCACCACAATGCAGATGAGCTAAAAAAAAACCCATCCCCAAACCCAAAACTCATTGATACTTAAATGCTCTAAATAGGACCAGAATGCAGATGAGCTAAAAAAAACCCCCATCCCCAAACCCAAAACTCATTGATACTTAAATGCTCTAAATAGGACCAGAATGCAGATGAGCTAAAAAAAAAAAAAAAAAAAGGCAAAAATCATCCATACTTTATTTGGTACCAAACAAATAGGGCAGTAATGCAAAGAACAGGAGAAAGCTTTCTGCTGTCAAAGGAGATCTCTTAGTTAACTCATCAGGCTGAGGGATGACTCACAGCAATGAAGGCTGCAATGTATATCTACTGTTTAAATACTGTACAAAACCCAAGCACAGAAACAGCACAAAACATTGCCTTTTTTAATGTACAGACACACACAAATACTGCTGAGATACAGTAGCTTAGAAAAAGCATTTTTCCATGAACAAACTTTGCTGTCTGTCTTTTCAATCGGTAAAAACTAACATTTTCTTCTCATGTACAGCTCTTGGCTGCTGTTTGGAGCACTACACACACAGCAAAGGCATTTCAAACATGACAGATGGGTGCTGTCCTGCAGTCTGAATT
Organism: Tricholaema leucomelas; assembly: GCA_013400475.1. Classification (NCBI taxonomy): domain Eukaryota; kingdom Metazoa; phylum Chordata; class Aves; order Piciformes; family Lybiidae; genus Tricholaema lacrymosa; species Tricholaema leucomelas. The sequence continues at coordinate 297,578 of WAAF01006032.1, forward strand.
AACTAGTTTTAAGAGTGCATCTATGGCTTCCCTTCATGTATAAAGAAGCCTAAATAGCAGATTTCCTCCCAAGATGTTTCCATTGTCCTTTTTGTTTTGCTCAGTAAAACACATTTAGTTTGAAATGCATAAATAAGAAAAATGACAAGTTCCTGAAAAGGTCCACTCAGGTGTCAGTGTCCCCTCTTACAGGGGGCAGGGGGGAAATTAGTTGAAAGCTCTCCCAATTTTTTCCTTAGTCACTCACAGTTCTTTTTCTTAGTCTAGCCATAATTTTATTTGCTTTTCATCCATCCTTTTCCCCTCACACCATGACAACAGCAAAGATAAAAGCAAAGGCATGTGAGATGCAAAACCATTTCAGAAACGCTGACCAAGGAAATTAATTTAACAATTAGCAAATTAAAACTTGGTCTTTCTATACTCATTTCACTTGATTTTGTCACTGATCTGAAGGAGGATAATTGCAGTTGAAGAAACTAAATAAGCCTGGCGACAGCCCAGGTATCTGAGGAGACACAAGATGAGGTTTTAAAGAAATCAAGTACACATTTTCGAAGACCAAGCATCCAGTTAGGCACCTTTTAACTACCTGTAAGAACCACCTTTGACTGCAGTGAGATCAGGAACAGAGAAAGGGTAATTGTGCTGCACTATTGCTACAAATCCAATTCTCTGGGGCAACAAAAAGGAGTAATAAACCCCACTGTGGCAGACTCGGAGCCAGTGAAAGCCTGCCAGCTATTTAAACAGCATCAGAGTTTCTCTTCAAAATGGAACATTCTTGATATTGACAATTACTTTAGCATTAAAAAAACTGGTTAGGAGTTACTTAGTTTACAACTTTAATAATAGGCACTGAAGGAATACACTGAACAAGATTGTTTTTTGGGGTAAGGACTGAAATTACATACACACAGTGCTGATATTTAGTGTATTTGAGTTTAATCTGTAATTGTATATAGTCTGCCTTTGAATGTAGAGCTATTAAACAACTAGGATCTTGGAAGTCTCTTCTCCAAGAGGAGGTTGATTCCAAGAAGAGGTTGGAGGTTGATTCTGTGACAGTCATTTATAAATAAACCAATACAAATAAACCAATATAAATAAATAAACCAATATAAATTAATAAACCAAATATAAATTAATAAATAAACCTATACAAAAGAACACATAAATAAAAAGGGGATGTAAAATGAGTCTTTCAAATGATATTTTCTAAGGCTATTATTTCCTTTTTAAACACACAATTAGAAGATACAAACCACATCCACATCACCCTCCACTACCACAGTTGACTTTCTTCCTACTTCAAGCATTTTGTTCCCAGTTTGTTGTGAGCATAGGCATACTGCAATGGTCTGATACTGACCTGCCATACAGCAAATGCAATCAGGAGGAAACTACCACCTGAGCTTCTTAACATGTTCCTTTTTTTCCAGAGGGATTTTTGTCTCTTGCACTCTTTGCTAAGGAAAACACAAAGCTTTAAAAGGCACAATTCTCACATCACAGAGCGGCAGCTTTTTCACTGGTTTGAAGTTACTTATTTGTCAGAAATTATATATAGGGTAAGATTTTACTTCCCCACTTGAAAACAATTTGCAGACAAAACAATGCCAAATGAAGCCCTGAAAAGGTGCATGTTAGAGGCCAAATGCAGAAAGAGACATTATGGCAACAGATTCTTTTTTCTTTAAACTAGAAACTTGAGTAAGTTTGGGGTTTTTTTTCCCCATTTTCCCTATTTTCCCACTAAATGAAATGTGTATTCACTCACATTTGATGCAGAGCTGGCACCTTTTCAATCCAGAATCATACACTGCTTTATCCCTCAGCTCAAACCCATTGTTAAACCAAGATTCAGTCTGTTCTGTAAACAGGTTGCAAAACTTTTCAACTCCCCCCCCCACCTTTTGCTTAGGCTCTAAAAATCCTCTAACCAATGAAGACTTCAACTTCATCCCCTCAAAAGTGTTGGCACTGTAACAGGGTCTATTGTAAAAAATATGTTCCAGAGATTTTGTTTTATTTGCTTTTATAACAACTTTAGCTTTGTTTTTTGCCTTTTTTCTCCCCTTTTTCTTCCCTCTTCCCCCCCCGACCTTTCTGAAGCATTTTCCATTAATATTATTTTGGTGGGATTTATACATCTTTCCCTTATCCTTTCCTTTGCATAAAATGTTTGGTTTATTTATTCTTTTATATTGATTTATTTATTAATTTATATTGGTTTACTAATTTTTATACTGGTTTATTTATTCTTTTATATTGGTTTATTCTTTTATATTGGTTTATTTATTCTTTTATATTGGTTTATTCTTTTATATTGGTTTATTTATTCTTTTATATTGGTTTATTCTTTTATATTGGTTTATTTATTCTTTTATATTGGTTTATTCTTTTATATTGGTTTATTTATTCTTTTATATTGGTTTATTCTTTTATATTGGTTTATTTATTCTTTTATATTGGTTTATTCTTTTATATTGGTTTATTTATTCTTTTATATTGGTTTATTCTTTTATATTGGTTTATTTATTCTTTTATATTGGTTTATTCTTTTATATTGGTTTATTTATTCTTTTATATTGGTTTATTCTTTTATATTGGTTTATTTATTCTTTTATATTGGTTTATTCTTTTATATTGGTTTATTTATTCTTTTATATTGGTTTATTCTTTTATATTGGTTTATTTATTCTTTTATATTGGTTTATTCTTTTATATTGGTTTATTTATTCTTTTATATTGGTTTATTCTTTTATATTGGTTTATTTATTCTTTTATATTGGTTTATTCTTTTATATTGGCTTATTTATTCTTTTATATTGGTTTATTCTTTTATATTGGTTTATTTATTCTTTTATATTGGTTTATTCTTTTATATTGGTTTATTTATTCTTTTATATTGGTTTATTCTTTTATATTGGTTTATTTATTCTTTTATATTGGTTTATTCTTTTATATTGGTTTATTTATTCTTTTATATTGGTTTATTCTTTTATATTGGTTTATTTATTCTTTTATATTGGTTTATTCTTTTATATTGGTTTATTTATTCTTTTATATTGGTTTATTCTTTTATATTGGTTTATTTATTCTTTTATATTGGTTTATTCTTTTATATTGGTTTATTTATTCTTTTATATTGGTTTATTCTTTTATATTGGTTTATTTATTCTTTTATATTGGTTTATTCTTTTATATTGGCTTATTTATTCTTTTATATTGGTTTATTCTTTTATATTGGNATATTGGTTTACTATTCTTTTATATTGATTTATTTATTCTTTTATATTGGTTTACTATTCCTATATATTGGTTTACTATTCTTTTATATTAGTTTATTATTTTATATTGGTTTACTCTTCTTTTACATTGGTTTACTATTATATTGGTTTATTATTATATCAATTTATTCTTTTCTATTGGCTTATTTATTATTTTATATTTGGTTTATTATTATTTAATTAATTTATTTATATATGTACCTATGAAATGCAGACTACTTTATTTATTTCTTTTTAAATCATAGAATCATTTACAATATTTTGTTTGTAATTAATAATTTGTATTTCATAACAAGCTAACCAGACTAAAAGGTTACAAAAGTAACCCAAGAGGTAACTGTCTGTATTTTAAACACCAGTTTTCATTTTCCAGTGTGGATAGTACAGGGTGTGTGACATATTTGTCATTTTAAGTGGAGGGGACAGTCATGCCTGCTGATTGAGTCACTCTTTAAGACAACTGAACAAATAAAAGCAATGCAATGGTAAATTTTGTATGAACTTTAGTGCAATTAAGTGGCCATTCACTCAGAACAAAAAAAATACAGGTATAGCAATGATATATGTCAGAATATATCAGTGACATATATCAGAATGTATCGGTGACATCAGAATATACCAGTGACATGTATCAGGATATATCAGTGATATCAGAATATATCAGTGACATGTATCAGGATATGTCAGTGACATGTATCAGGATATATCAGTGATATCAGAATATATCAGTGACATGTATCAGGATATGTCAGTGACATGTATCAGAATGTATCAGTGACATGTATCAGGATATATCAGTCACATATATCAGAATATATCAATGACATCAGAATATATCAGTGACATGTATCAGGATATATCAGTGACATCTATCAGAATATATCAGTCATATATATCAGAATATATCAGTCACATATCAGAATATATCAGTGACATAGATCAGAATATATCAGTGACACATATCGGAATATATGTCACACACATCAGAATATATCAGTGACACAGATCAGAATATATCAGTCACACACATCAGAATGTATCAGTGACACAGATCAGAANCAATGTATCAGTGACATCAGAATATATCAGTGACATGTATCAGAATATATCAGATATATCAGGATATATCAGTGACATGTATCAGGATATATCAGTGACATGTATCAGAATATATCAGTGACATGTATCAGGATATATCAGTCACATATATCAGAATATATCAGTCATATATATCAGAATATATCAGTCACATATCAGAATATATCAGTGACATAGATCAGAATATATCAGTGACACATATCGGAATATATGTCACACACATCAGAATATATCAGTGACACAGATCAGAATATATCAGTCACACACATCAGAATGTATCAGTGACACAGATCAGAATATATCAGTCACACACATCAGAATGTATCAGTGACACAGATCAGAACTAAAAAAAGGAAAAAAAATCAGCCTCTAAAATCAAAGATGAAAATAATTATAACGAGTGCACAAATCATTTGAGGCAGTGTCTGAAAGAAAAGCAGAACCCTGCTATGTGGTACAAAAATATTAGTGAGAGCACAAATTTTAACAGCATCATTTGTGGACATTATCCAGTGCTGCTTGTGGTCTAAGTATATGCCCAGTGTTACCTATAGGATATGTACTGAATGCCTGTAGAATATTAATGAAAACATAGTTTTGTGTAAATGTGATAATAATATAAACACTGAAACAATCCTTTCAAATGGTTAAGAACTCTGAATCCTAACTCCTGTAAGAATAAAACAAGTATATGCAGAGTTTTATTCTGCATGGAATAGGAGGATAATCACATACACATGGCAGTTAAAACAGGTTTTAGGTCTGTGTGATTGCTGCACTCTCACATGGAGAATGCTGTGGCCTGGAAGCAGCATTTTGGGGGAGGAAAGTGCTTTGCTAAATATAAGAAGTCTGTGCACGAATGCCAGAATGCACAGACCTGCAACTTCACTGCAGGGAAGTTAGAGCATGTCTGATCAGGACAGAGCCTTTTTCTCTTGTCACTGAAAAGGCAGTGCACTCTTAGCTCTCGAGTACAAACACTGAACACAGATTGTAGATGACCAAATGTTAACAAATGTGTTCAAATGTAGACAGTCCTTTTTTATATTGGTTACAGTATCACAACTAAACCCATATTACAGCCACGTTCTAGGAAAGAGAAAACTGTGTAAAAGCTACCTCCACTTCTCTGTTACAACTGCCTAGTCAAATATTACAGTCCTTGCTTTTCTGTATAACTAAGCTTTTGTTCAACCATGAAAAAACTAGAAACTGACTGCTTGAAAATGAGCTGCATGACCTCTGTCCTGGTTTGTCACCTCTGACCCTTAACTTGAAGCCATTCCATATCAATTCATTCTATTTATAGAAGCAGAATGGTAAAATCTCTGTATGTTCTTCAGACAGTTATCCTCCCCTATCAACCACATCAGGTTGGGTTTGTCTGGTTTTAGATTCCACACATCAAACCCAAGGAGTGTGTTTGCTTTTTGTTGTGCAACTGCAGCTCAAGCACCCAGTGTGCAGTTACAGAAAATGAACACTTGTCTCTGCTGTGGAAAAAAAAAAAGGCTTTTAATTTAATTTGTCTTTATGTTGCAATACTGAGATGCTGAAACACTTTTAAGTGAATTAGGAAGGAAAAAAAAATGTAGTCTTTCAGGCTGCAAGCCTTTAAAAAAAAAAAAAAGTCATTTCTTAGAGAAAAGAAGAATGGAAACAAAACCCAAGCTGCTGTTTGTGGTGCTGCTAATGGATGCTGGTTTTCCTTCTTGAACTTTCCCCATGCTCTCAGTGGTTATTTCCTCCACTCTGATGCCACGCTGTTCTTGCTATCAGCTTTCAGAACATAAACTGAACCTGCGGTTAAAAATAGCAAGCAGCAAGCTCCTGGCCAGTTGCTGGTTTCAGCTGCATTTCCATCTTACGTATGCAGCGTTTTGCTTGGCAAGTTGTCTACAAAACAAATCTTTACTGCTGGGAGGGCTCCTTTCTCCTGACGACGAAAGCGCTGTAGTGTTCTCTCACCGAATTTACTACCGGCGTTGGATAGCGAAGCGATAAAGCGTGTTACATGTAGGGTGACGAAGGTGACGACACCTCCCCGCTCTCACCCCCGGGGCGCGATGCCAAAAGCGGGCGGGATGCAGCAAAGCCCCCGGCAGCACGGGCCGCGGCCGGGCCAACATGGCCGGCGGATTCAGCACCGCGGACAGCGGCGGCCAGAGGAGGGGCCGCGGCTGCCCGGCCCCCGCTCCCTCCGTGCCGCGCTCGGGGACGTCTACGCTGTCCCCCCGCCCCTGCTCACCCTGTGCTGTCCCCCCGCTCACTCCGTGCTGTGCCCCGGGGCCGCCGAACGCTGTTCCCCACACCGGTCACCCCGTGTTGTGCCCCGGGATCACCTTCACGGTGTCCCCTCCCCGGTCGCCCCGTCCTGTGTCCCGGGGCCGCATCACGCTGTCCCCCCCATCCCGGTCACTCTGTAGAGCCGGACGAGGGAGACCTACTGCTCCTCTCCTCTCATGTCAGAGGGAAACGTGGTTCCTTTGGCAACCTCCCTCCCGGCCCAGCGCCCTGCTTCCTCAGCGCCGGCACCAGCTTCAGACACAAACCCATCGAGTTACAGTAGCAGAGGAACCACAAACGTTTTAACTGCTCGGGCTTTAAAACCGATGTCTGTGTTTGGGGCTGCACTTTGAAACGCTGCTTGTGAGCCACCACCGCATCCAGGCTTGGACAGCTGCCACTCAGGCCTAGGAGGGAGAAGGGGAGAGGGGTTGGGGTTCCCTCCTTCGTTTTATTTCTCACCCTTTTTCATCTTCTTAAGTTCTTCCCGCAATGTATTTTCAGACCAGATACAGATATTTTGTTGATAAAACTGAGATGGCAGCACCTATTTACGACAGAACCTATTTTAAACCCCGAGTACAAGACAGCTCTTTTGTCATACAAACACGGGCAGAGTTTCTACTACAGCTTCCTTTTTCCAACGACGACACAGAGCAAACATCAGCTGCAATCACCACTTTTGCCATGACATGCAGCAAAACAAACAAACAAACAAACAAAACCCCTTTGGTTTCCTGGTGTATTAATAATTAAGGTTATAATTTCATTCAGTATTGATCCTTACTACCCTATCCCGAGGAGAAGGGAAATATAAACCATCGTTTAAAAAGGCTTAGTAGTGTATGGTGTAAATCACTGGCCAAAGAAGCTTCTCCACGTTGTCTCCCCTGAAGCTTTAAGGGGTTTTTAGTGCATTTTGAAACATAAGTGACTTAGTTCTGTAAAGCAAAGCACATGGTTGTCAGCCTAACAGTAATAATGCACTACGGCACTGTAGTAAAACTGTAATAGCCAGACCCCACTAGCACTGCACACAGCTGTGTTTAAACCAACCACAAGCAAATTTAACTGTAATTATTTTCTTGTTATCTAGTGATTTTGTTTTCATGACAGGACATTTCTCTGGGCTTGGAACTACAGATGGTGTTCCCACGCCAAGATGTGAAATTCCCAGAGAGGCTACTAGATGGGGCGCACAGCCCAGCCCTCTGGATGGCCTATTTAAAAAACAACAGCAAGAGGAGTTCCGTAGGGGAAAAGCCTGAAGCCAGGAAACAGACTGGCACAGAGTACTACACTACCACTTCGTCCCATCACTGTAGGAACGTCATATATAATTTACTCACGACTGCTAACAACTGCTAAGAGAGAAACAAAGAAATGAATCGAATGTCTTTAGGTAGCGCCCGTGTCAGATTAAAACGGGTAATTCTCCCACGTTAAAAGCAAAAAGGTTTAAAATCACAGCGGAGTTTTCAGATTTACATGTGGCGATTTCGCGCTCTGTAGTGGCTCGGGCAGGGTATTTACGTGCATGGCTCGGGCAGGGCATTTACGTGCACTGCTGCTGCTGTTGATTTGTACATGAACTACTGATTTCCAGCCGTTTTCTCCGACCCCGCTGTGTGCCTGACTCCAGTCTAACGACAGCAGCCGGCGCCCAGCACACACACACACACACACCGCTCGGGCAGCGCCAGACGCGGGCAGGAGCAGCGCGGCGGCCCCGGCGCGGATGCCATTGTACCTCCCAGCACGGCGGCGGCCCTGCCTACGCCCACCGGCCCGATCGACCCTGCCGCCCCTCCGCCCGGGCGCCAAACGGGAGAAGGACTAAACAGCCGGTTTAGAGGCACTTGTGCACTTTATTTCTTTGCCCTTAGCACTGCGTCCCGTCGGCACGGCCAACCCCGCCTCACAGCCAGGCGTGAGGCTATCTATGACCGTTGCCCGGTAAACCCGCCGGCGGAGCCACCGCCCCCTTCCCTCCTCCGGCCACAGCCCACCCCGGAACCTTCTCCCCCTAGCCCTGCAGGGTGGCTGTCACCGGGGGGTGGGCAGCGGCCGGCGGCGACCCCGCGCTGCCTGCGGCGCGGCAGGAAACCATTCAAAATGGCGGCCCCGCCACCGCTCCCGGTTAAAGCCCTCGCACCGCGCACACGGTGCTGCGCCTCGACCCCGGCCGCAGTTACCACAGGGCGGTCAAACCCCACGTCCTTCGGGGCGCATCGCCGCGACCCCATCCTCCGTTCCCTTGCCGCCGTCCATCCACTTTCTACCCGGGTCTCTCCTTTCACCCCGGCCGGTGGGCCGCCGGGTCCCCCTGTCAAACCTCGTTTTCACGCCCCCCCAAAATGCACAGCTCCGGCCGCAGCATCTCGCCGGGCGCTCCCCACCATGCACCGGCGGTGGGGCGCGGACCGCCCCCTGGTGTCGAGCTGTCGCACCGTCCCCCCGCCGCCGCTGCCCGGCCGTTACCTCGGCCCCGGCCGCGGTGCTGGCGGCTCTCGGCGGCGCGCTGCGCTCCGCGCCCCGCTCGCCTCCATCCCATCACCCTTCCTCTGTTCCCGCTGCTACCGTCCTTCGTGCTGGACGTGCACAGCGGCCCGGAACCCCCTTCCCCCTCCCGATCCGGTGCTGACAGGCTACGGCTCCGTTCGAGGGCAGCTGCAGGCAGCAGAGGAGGGGGCGCGGAGCGGCGGCCAAGCGGCAGAAGGTGCGAACCCGGAAGTACACCGCCACGCCGCCGCCCGCAGGGAAACACCCCGCGCCCGCTGACAACAATGCGGAGCCGCTTCGCCCTTCCGCCCCGCGCAACTTTTCCTCCGCCGTTTCCAGAAACTCAGCTGCCTCCCTCCCCTTCCCGCAGCCGCCCGGGGCCGGCGGACACGCGGGCGCGCCCCGGCAGGTGCGGCACCTCCCGGCGGGAGGATGAGCGCCGGGCAACGGCCCCGCCGCCAAGGAGAGGTGAAGGGAGCTGGCTTACCTCCCGCACGCCATGGTGGCCGGGCTAAGCGGGGCTGCGCCGGCGGCTGCCGCGGTGGGGAGGCGAGCGCAGGAGGGCGTGGGGGCGCACACCCACCGACGGGCACCCCCCGGGGGGAGGCGATCTTGCCTTTCCGAGCCGTTGGAAGGACGGAACGGAGAAGGAGGAGGAAGAGGCGGAGGAGAAAGCGAGCCGCAGCGGCAGGAGACAACCGATGCTCACGCCGGGAAGGGCGGCGGCAGCCAGCGAGGAGGGGCGGCGGGCAGGCAGACGCGGCCCCAACGCTGCCTCACGCCGCAGCCGCCGCGCACCTGCCCGCCGCCCTCCCCGCCGGCGGCAGCGCGGGAGCGGGGCGGGGGCGCGCGGGGGCGCTCGAGGGCAGCGCGAGCCGGCGGGCGGGGCGAGGCGGGCAGAAGGGGCCCGGCCCCGCTCACCGGGAGCCGCCCGCCGCGCCCCGGGCCCCTTCTGCATCCTCTGTCTGCCGCGCCCGGCCGGTGTCCCCGGTGTCCCCGGCCCTCACACCCCCAGCGAAAGTGCCTGGGGCTTGTCTTTCCCCGTGCCTCTTCCCGCCCGCTCCCGCCGTGCTGCTGCGGCTTGGGTCCTTGAACCGCAGAATGCTTTCCACTGGAAAAGCCCTTTAAGACCATCGAGCCCAGGCGCTCTTTAGCTCTGCCGAGGCTGGTGCGAAACCACGTCCCTCAGCACCGCATCGCTGCTTCTGTTAAGCATCTCCGGGGACGGTGTCTTCACCACCTCCTTGGGCAGCCTGTTTCAATGTCTGACCACTCCTGCAGTTAAGAAGTTTCTCCTTGTAGCTAACCCTAACCTCCGGGGTGCAACTTGAGGTCGTTTCCTCGTGTCCTATCACTCATTACTAGGTAGAAGAAACCCACCCCCAGCTCTCTCCAACATCATTTCAGGACAGAGAGTACATTTACTCATTTTATTATCCCACAGAGAGTGTCTTCTGCTCCACAGCTCGGTTCTGCCTCAGGTTCCCCATCCTTCCATATCCATCCCCATTCCACTTTGATCACTCTGTTTCCTTTCCCAGTGGAAATCATCTCTCAGGTGCCAGCCCCTTCGTTGGTCTTGCTTTATCCCAGCTTAAATGGGGTCTGGGTAAACACTTCTGGAGGCTGTCTGCAGGTCTACCTGCAGTATTTCTAGGAGCTGGTGTTTAAGTGGGTGTGTTTGTGTCATCTATTACTAAAATTGTCTCTGATTTTGCTACTCTAAGACAATTTTCCAGCTGCTTGTATCTTTGGCCAGCTGGCTCTTTGGTGAGAAGTTTTCCATGCCTTCTCTTATAGACTGCATTTTTTTCCCAGTCACTTTCTAGGAAGAAGATTCAAAAACAGGGATTTGGTCCATGTTATGTTACTGTCGTCTTCAAAGTGATTTAGTGTTCCCAACGTTTAGATCAAGCACATCAATTCTGGTGTGACAGCCAATGTTGTTAGGGAGGGTGCTGTGCCCAGATCTGGCTTAGCTCTAACCACTTCCCCAGCCCCAGTTTTCACACACCAAGACACCTCTTTAGGACTTGAAATCTACATAGCCTTGGGGTCCAAGGAAAATCCAAGTCTCCTCCAGCGCAACCTCCCCGAGCAACCTGTTCCAGTGTCTCACCACCCTCACCATGAAGAAGTTCTGTATAATATCTACTTTAACTCTGCTCTCCTCAAGCTTCAATCTATTCCTTCCTTGCACAGGATACAAAATCTCAAGGAAAACTTTCTGCGGATGCTTTTAGCTGCTCCTTTTCCCAACCAAGTTCTTCATTGGGACCCAAACCCAAGGAATTTCTATCATCCTTTTAGTGACTCTACTACTGACAGCCTGGAAGCATGAATGAAGCTGTCTGAGTCCAAAAAAGACAAATGCCAGGCCTGATCAAAAGACACAAACACATCTAAGTCTAGAAGTGGGCAGGCAGGGGCAGAGACTCACCGCCTAAGAGCTTTTCACCTCCTGCCAGAGTTTATTTGCCAGCATAGCGTATGTGAAGTGTCCCCTGTTATGTGCAGTGTCCAGCTAAAGTGTCCCAGTCCAGCTAAAGGCTGCAGTAGCTTTAAATCAGCTAGGACAGCTGACTGGAGTCAGCTACAGGTGTGTCCCAGACCATCAGTGTCACAACCATCATAAAGAGGGAAGGATGCTGAGGAGAGGTAAATTTCTTGCTGAGTCTCATCCTGAGGTTGTTGCTTTCTCTTCAGCTCTTGAAGGCCTCTGTCCTGGGTGCAGTGACTGCTGCACTTTTGTTGGTTGAGTATGACTTACCTATTTTACACTGATATTGGTGGTCATTTGGTTACTTCATTAATTCTGTTTTCATTTCCACCTCTGGATTGTCTCCCCTTTCCCTGATTTCTAGTCTCTGCTGGACAGGGTTCATTGGGTGATAGAGCAACTGCAGCAGTTGAGCCAGATATGGGCTAGATGTTGTCTCATACAGGTATTGGGTTTACACCAAAGGAAAAGATTTTGCTCCTGCCCAAACTGACTACAGTGGCCTACTGCTCTTGATCTGTCTGTTCCTTCATGTCATGTTTTGCTTCATGGATGGAAAATTCTGTGCCCAGGTCATCACTGCTGGTTTGTCTATTCAGGGATATGAAGGCTTTAGCCAAATCTGCATTAGCAAAATGAGCAGGGCCAAGGCAACTGTTAGAGCAGTGCACAGTCCATGGATGGGTTTTGTGCCAGGCCTTGCTGGAACAATTGGTGCTAAACTGTGATCAGGGAACTACCATGAGCCAAAGCCAAGCCCTGTTGTGCAGATTGCTTTTGGTGTGGTTGCAGGTACAATTGCTTTAAACCCCTGCGTGGATGTGAGATGTGCTGTCCCAGTTAGCCCCAGGGGCAGAATATGAGCCCTGGGCTGTTTTATTTACCAGTATAGGCATCACCTTTGGGGTCTTTGCCCCACAGTGAGTTTGGTGGGAGGAAAAGAAGGAGAGGACTCTTTGTCACGAGGACCTCTTTTGTAAGAGGCAGCTCCAAAAAGAGGTCGAAAATTGAGCATTCTGAATTGGTTCTGTATATTCTGAAGAAAAAAAAAGGTGGTAAGAAGAGCTCAGGTCTCCTTGTGTGCAGGTGACGACCCAAAGGAGTGGTTGGCAGACAGATTTTGAAATGTTTATTTTACTTCTGATCTCAGGATTCTAACTTCTGTTTAGTTCAGTTCAAACAGAAAGGTTTGAGTATGCTCCTCTGCAGAGTAAACATCAGAGCACAGTGTCCACCTGGCGACCAGTGACAAGTGGTGTTCCTCAGGGGTCAGTGCTGGGACCAGTGCTCTGTAACATCTTTGTCAGTGATATGGACAGAGGAATTGAGTGCACCCTCAGCAAGTTTGCAGATGACACCAAGCTGTGTGGCACAGCTGACTTGCTGGAGGGCAGGGATGCCATCCAGAGGGACCTGGACAGGCTGGAGAGGTGGGCCCAGGCCAACCTCATGACGTTTAACAAGGCCAAGTGTAAGGTCCTGCACCTGGGTCGGTGCAATCCCAGGCACAGATCCAGGCTGGGTGGGGAATGGCTGAGAGCAGCCCTGAGGAGAAGGACCTGGGGGTCTGGGTTGATGAAAAGCTCAACATGAGCCTGCAGTGTGCACATGCAGCCCAGACAGCAACCCTGTGCTGGGCTGCAGCAAGAGCAGTGTGGGCAGCAGGGCAAGGGAGGGGATTCTCCCCCTTTACTCTGCTCTCCTCAGACCCCACCTGGAGTACTGTGTGCAGTTCTGGAGCCCCCAGCACAAGAAGGACATGGAACTGCTGGAGCCAGTCCAGAGGAGAGCCACGAAGATGCTCAGAGGGCTGCAGCAGCTCTGCTATGAGGACAGGCTGAGAGAGTTGGGGCTCTGCAGCCTGGAGAAGAGAAGGCTTCGAGGAGACCTTAGAGTGGCTTTGCAGTATCTGAAGGGAGCCTACAGGAAGGCTGGGGAGGGACTATTGACAAGGTCTGGTAATGTCAGGACGAGGGGGAATGGGTTTGAACTGGCAGAGGGGAGATTTAGACTGGATGTTAGGAGGAAGTTCTTTACAGTGAGGGTGGTGAGACACTGGCACAGGTTGCCCAGGGAGGTTGTGGAGCACAGAAGCACCAAATGTGATCTTTGATCACATTGGGCGCTTCTGTGCTCCACATCCTCCCTGGAGGCGTTTAAAGCCAGGCTGGATGAGGCCTTGAAGCAACCTGCTCTAGTGGGAGGTGTCCCTGCCTATGGCAGGGAGTTGGAGCTGGATGATCCTTGAGGTCCCTTCCAACCTAAACCATTCTATGATTCCATGAGTGGTGGTTATGGAGCTTTTTGAAAAAGGAGAAATAATATTTAGCTTTTCATCAAATGCTTATCAAAGGCAGCAGCAAAGAGTCTGGAGCAGGATCAGGGCTTCATGGTCCTACTGAATTAGTGCAGAAGATCTTCAGACTTTCAGAGGACCACACTTACAGTCAAATGCTCTTTTTAAGAACTTGGCAACATAAACTTGGTTAACCAATGACATTTTAATACTTTTAAAATCAATACATATATATCCTTTAAGAATAATGACCATAAAACCCCATAAAAGTTAGCTGAACATTAGGAATAGAATTTATTTTCTGCCCAAGACTGCTGTGTGAGTTTTATTGTGTTTAAACTGTGTGCAGTTCTCGTCAGCTCAAACTGTCTGGCTGCTTTATAGCAGCATGATTTAAGAAGTTTAAACTAGTTTCCCTGGGGAGCTGCAGGCTCCCAAAAAAAAGAAAGAAAGAAAGAAAATTGAACTGTTAGCTGATAGGAAAAAAATGGCAGAACATTTTTCAGAGTATATAGTGGTGAAGAAAGGAAATGATTAGGTGGAGTTGGGGGCGTAGAGTGAGAAAGTGCCTGCTTCGTGTGGCTGTGGGTGGCGAAGCCGCCGTTGGTTTATACATTCACTTTGTTTCTTCATCTGCCATTATTCCAATCACAAGCACTAATTGCTGACACTTAGCTTAGCCTTCTGTGCTAGTTTGAGCCTAGCTGGAATGTTTTGGTGAGAAGGACTAGATCATAGGCTGTAAAACGAAAACAATGGTGATGTCTACTTCCCTGTAGCCTCGCTGAGATGTGTGAAAAAGGAAAGCAAAACACAGATAAAGCCACTTCGCCTGCTGGGGAGCTCTGGGCTGCTGGCTGAACTGCATCTCTCTCTCCTAACCTCACCCTCCATTTGCTTTTGGCTGATCCAGCTTGCTTTTTTTAACTCCCTGGCCAAACCTCCATTCTTCCTTGGGACTGGGGTAAGGTTGAGAGGGGTAGGGGGAAGGTGAGGGGGTGGTTGAGAGCCCCTCCTGGGGACTCAGGTTTCTGGGAGGGGAGTTGTGTTTCTGTATTACCTTTTACCTTGTCTATTTCTGTCTATAACTGTATATACTGTAACTATCTGCTTGTAAATTCTGCCAGCTGTAAATATAAGCTTCATTCATATTTCCAGAGCTGACTGAGTCTAGGCTGGGTGATTTCTAAAAGTGTGGGGGTCGGGGAACACCCAAACCATCACACATTCCTCTTTCCAACTGAATATTGGAAAAGCAGGTAGAGAAGCTAACGTGATTTAGCAGCAGCTTCTCTGCATCTCTCTTGGACTAGAATAATCCACACCTAGGATGTTTCCCAAACCTTCGTTTTCAGCACCACTTTTCTCAGCAATAACAAATTTTAGCAGTGAAATTGTGACTGAAAAGCCAGCCTTAAAAAAAAATACTGTCTCAGAAGATATTTTTGTTCTACTCCTGGCTTACCTTTGCCACTTGAGTCAATCAGAATTCACCTGTAGATTAACTGCAGAAGTAAAACCACGTTGCTAAAGGAGATGCTGTCACACAGGAGAACCTCCTTTCATCTTTCCCATACCACCTTAAAGGAAAAAGGCACTGAAAACAGCAGCAGGGTCTCCTAATGGAGTTTGAGTTATTTTCTGACTTCCTCTAAAAGTCACTATAGTCTAAGTCCCATTGTACTTGCTATCAGAACTAATTTAGAAAGCAATTAGGCAGACAGTCTGAGTTAAAATGTGAGTGAGGAAAGAAGCATGGAATGAAGATCTCAGCTTCCACTTAGTTAATCTGTTAGAGATGCAAAAAAAAAAAAGACAGATAACAACTAGAGGTAAAAAAACAGAGAGTGAAAAGAGAACAGGAGGTGTGCCTTGGCCAACTAAAAACTGAGCTGTGGGAATAGAGAGATTCTGGAGTATAAATAACAAGGCATGTCTGAGGCTCAAAATAAAGTGAACAAATCAGTTAGCTACAGAGTGGTGATGGGGGCAAAGATTGTCTGTGCAATCAGGGAAGAATCACTGACGATGAAAAGGAGGGCAGAGAAACTGGAGCGTCAAAAATCCAACAATCACTGAAGGACTGAGCAGTCTGAGTACTGGCAATTATTTCGCTGGTTAATGAAGCCACAGAAGAGAAGACTTCCTGCCAGAGCCAGGTGGACATAGGGGAAGAAGGCAGACAGGACCGACGCTCGGCAGCTGGAAAGCTGGATGATGAACTGAATATACGGAGGGAGGGAAGTAAATTCAGGTGTCTGGCATTTCTCTCTCCTAGGAACTGAGCACTGCCATCATCTGATCAATGCTGTGAAGTTACTTGGCTTAGCATACAGGCTACTGAAGGGCAGGTCTGTCCGTTGCTACAAAACTCCACTGCAGACAATGGAAGCACCAAAGAAACGATTCTGGAGCATCACTAGTGCAATTCATACCGTCTGATGTGTTAAAGTAAGCAACTGTGTAACTTCTGCCTTTATATCCTGTCCTTCTCCCCAGGCACCTTCTCTGTACACATCCTTCCCCATAGCTGCTCCTTTCATGCTTCTTTTAAGTACCATGCTTCAGTTTTCATGTGATAAAGTATCCCTTCCTGATCCTGGCTCCAGCTTAACCTATCAAAATGCATACACCTGAGTGTCCTGCTCCTCTCTTACTACCAAGAGATAAAACTGGAAGTGATACAAATCAGCAGAGAGTCTTGTCCACCCTTACACATTATTAACAGTGGGAAAATTTACCCAAGAAGCATGGAGGAATCTAATTGTTTGTGAATTATTGTGATGAAAGTACCTTCATATTTGGTCTTCAGGTTATTTATTAGCAATGACTGCTTGTGACCTTAATTACAATGATAGTTGCAGGTGACCCAAAAGTAACAGAAAAATGACCATTTCCTGTGGCCCCCTTTCACCAATGCTTTATCTTCCTTTACCCCCCCCCACTTTCTGCACCAGGAACAATCCCATCCTGACTCTGTCTAATGAAATCAGCTTCAACTGCCATGACCTTTGGTTTACTCGACCTTTGGTTTACTTAACCTTTTGCTTCCATCGTTAATTATATGTGTGTTATAGTTAGTGTAGAGGAGATGGTTTGATCATTCTTAACAACCTATCAAGCTTGCTTACTTGCTTCTGAAGAAAAGGGGAAAGCCAACAAACACGCCTGGAAAGGAGTAAAGAGGTAAAGCATTCATGGGAGAGGTGAAAACTGAGCTCTCTTCAGCCTGGAATGGTAAAGACACACAAAGCAAGACAGAGGAAAAGCAGGAGATATTTGCTGCTATGCATAGGGTTTGTGTTGGCTTTTCTTCTTTCCCTTTGCACAGAGAAGTGTGACAGCAACAAAAGATTACAAACTGGCTATAGCTGAGGGAGAATCAGATACACAGTACTTGTGACATGGCAAGGAGCTGGAGTTTGCAAGACACCAACATCTTCTGGTCCTGATATAAAAGAACTATTTTCAACAGCACAGCTCAGAAGAGGCTCTAGTCTAGATGACACAAGGTCTGTCTCAGAGGTAGGCCTTTATTCTTTTCTCAGCTCTGGTCCATTTTCATAGGGACAGCTTCTCTTGCCTCAGAACTTGAGCCATTCACTAAGATACTTTTTACAGTGAGGTGACTTTTTCCAGCCAGATAAGTCTCATGGTTGTGGTTCACTGGGCAAGTGAATGAGAGTGGATTGTGTGGGAAGAGGGGGAAAAACAACCCCATCTGTCATGTCTGATTTAGTTCCTGACCTGCTAACAGAGCTACCAAAAGGCTGCAATGGCCAGAGCAGGCTCTGAGCTGTCACAGCAACATGATGAGACTTGGGTGAGAGTGTGTCACAGGTCTCTTCCTTCATTCTGCTACCCAGTTCCTCTTTTAAATAAGACACCATAGCTCAATGCCTTAAAGAGAAGAGGTCTTTAGGATACATCAAAACTGTTCTTCAGTGCCCATTCAACAGAACAGGCTCCCCAAATAGTGTCACAGAATGGCCAAGTTTGGAAAGGACCTAATACATCTCCTCTGCTCAAATCAGGGTCACTGACAGCAGGGTGCTCAGTGCTGTTTTGGCATCTCCAGGAATGGAATCTATCCAGCCTATGCTCACTGCTGTTTGTCCTGTCACTGGATACCACTGAGATGAGCCTTCTCCAAGCCAAAGAAACCCAGCTCTCAGCCTCTCCTATGACAGGTGCTGCAATCCCTTAATCATCCTAATGAGCTTTTCTACACCTACTCAACTTATTACATAGCCACAGAGGACTGAAACCTCACTGGGAATAGGCACAGTGCTTTTTAGAAACCTTTGCCCTTCCCAGGTGACAATCTCCTGGTCTAATGGCACATTTCATCTATGTGACATTGTTTAGCAGCTTGCAGTGCCCTTCTTACCTGTCCAAACCTACTACTAACCTCCACACTGCCTTACATAGAAGTAAATGAAGGTATTTCCTTTTCCAGCTTCTCTTCAAATACTGATTGCTTCTAGGAAAAGTTAAAAAAACAAAACACTGCAAATATCTCTTCTAAGATTTTGGTCTCTACCAAATTTGTTGAACCTGCAAGACTATCAAAGGTTCTTAGTCACTCACCTTTTGGAAGGACTTTGGTTCTATGATGTCAGGAAATTGTTGAGGTTGGAAGAGACCTTTGAGATCAACTCCAACCACTCTCTAGAGCAGTTAGCTTCCTTGTGCCATTAAAGACTATTTAAGGCAGATTTATCATTGAACAGTTGGGGTTGGAAGGGCCCTTAAGGAACACCTAGTTCCAATACTACCCTGAGCTCATCACAGTCAAGTGTTCATTTAGAGTGCTTCATGAGAGTAGTCCAAGTCTGGAATGACTGCAGGATTTTTAAGGATTTCTCTTTTATATATATTGGTTACTGCTCTAAGATGACAATCAGACCAGATCAGTATTCTCCTAATTGTATGTGCTACTCTGTGCAGCAGTGCTACTTGCCCCCTAGCATCCTCCTAATGAGTTATTTTGGGGGCTATTAGAAATATACATATTAGCATCCTCCTAATTAGTTATTTTGGGGGCTATTAGAAATATATTAGCCCCTACTCTAGGGAGACAGAGATTAAGACATAAAAGAATAAATTGCCCAGCATTGCTCAGTCAATCAGTGGCAGCATTAAATGTAGAACCCAATGGAATCTGGGGAATCCATTCTGCCTGTTAAAAATCCTCTCTCCCATGGCAATCTGATCCCCCCACTGTTCCCTTTTTACAGCACAAGAATAAAAACTTCCCTTAATGAAAAGATTTAGACAAAAGAATTATTTTGCACAAAGTTTGTTAACCCTTCTGAAAAAAAAAACCCACCCATGCCAGTCTGAGGAAGAGTCAAGAAAGCCCAGAGAACTGCTGCCATTCTCTTAGTGTAGGTGACAAAGCCTGGGATTCACATACTTCAACTTGGTGACATGCTCTGTATGCTACTTAACAGCTAACAGTGGCAGCCTCAGAGGAAAAATAAATGGAAACCAAACCACAATGAGGAGCATTCTGTAACTCCTTAATAGATACAGATACAGAACACTTCCTGTCCTTCTTTATAGCCCTTTCCAGGTCTGGATATCTAACTCTGCTTATAAATTCCTTTGCCATTCGACCATAAACTGACACTTAATAAGGGGAGACAAGTCTCATACAGCTCTACAGAGCCATCCTATTGTGCTGCACCAGACTTGGGAACATCTAAATAGCAGATACGCTAACACAGTTGGAAAACTGAGGAAAAAAGGGTTCCACTTTCTCTTTTTCTTTGTTTAACTAACCAGTCATCAATGAAGAGGGGATAAATAACAAAAATAAGGAGAAGGGATAAAGGCTTTGCCCCTTCATTATATCTATGGTCAGGAGAAAAAGTCTCTTAAAAACAGAAAAGATTTTCAACTGTGCCTGCATCCTCCTGTGCTGATTCATCCTTCAGGCTCTGTTCGTGAAAGCTGAAAGCTGAGCTGTAGCTAGGCAAGTCTTCTACAATTGTTGTTTATTCCAGGGGTCTAGAGCTTGAAAAGTGAGTGGAGCAGGCAAGCAAGAGGTGAATGAGCTTGTGGGTGAATTGTTTTTCTTGCCTTTTTTCTTGTTCTCCTTACCTGACATCTAAGTGTCAAGTTAGTTTGTGTTGCGTTCATCTCTGTTCCTGCAAATAGACAAAGACAGACTTGTCAGCACAGCTCACCTTGCAAAACAAGGGTGAGGATTGATAAGAAGCTATCCAGAGGGAAGCAGACAACAGTGATCACAGCACATCAGCAGTCTAACTGTTGCCATATTGTCTGCAGGCATTAAGCAAAAAGTGTGAGGAACCTGTCTGTAAAAGGGTAACAAAATGGCCTTGCGGTAGAGAGCTCCTACTAAGGGTAGGGAATAGCATGAGAAGGATCAGAGGTATTTGGATTTGTTTGGTGGGGTGGTTGTGGGTTTTTTGGGTTTTTAACAAATAAGCCATGAAGAGCCTGACCTGAGAACTGACATCTTCCTAACAAACAACTTCATCACCACAAATTGAGTTGAGTGGGGAGTGCTGTGTGGAGCGGCAGTTGGAGATGTGACAGTACTGACCCCTCCCAGAGCCAGCAGTCCTGTCACCTGCTGTCTCCTGCATGAATGCTCCTGCTGAATCCCACTTGACACAGAAGAAAGCAGACTGGGAGCAAATCAAACTCTCTGAAATGAAGCTGCTCTCTCGTTCCCCCTTCCTCTCCCACCCCAAGGCACTCCTGACATCCTCCAAACACTGTGTAAAGCCATTGTCCCAGAGCCTCCTTCAAACAAGGCTCCTATTGTCTTGGCCTTCCAACGCCTACCCCAAGACTTGACAAGGCAAGTGAGGAGCCTTTCTTAGATATACTTTGAAGAAACTAAACCCTTTATCCCTTTCCTACTTTTATTTTGTGTTAAATGAAGTTGGGCAGTCTTTCTGCTGGTTTTCACTTTGATTGGTGCTCACCAAATCAGTTTGGCTTTTCAAAAACCCAGCAAGAGATGTAACTATTGCTAATCAATTCACTTCTGCCCAACAAAGGCTACCTACCCAGGAAGGCTCCAGCAGCAGAGCAACTCTCCTGTCCTCTTGGAACATGAAACAAATCCTCAACAGAGTGCAAAGTAGATGAAACTTGAGACAATCATTTGCTATGTGTGTGAAAGACACCAAAGCAGTCAGAGGCAAACTTTCATGGAGTACCCTTATTCTGGTGACTTCTGAACCAATTCATCTGTGTCCTCTGTTACAGACTGGGTCCTGACCTTTCAAGTATCACCAGAGCTGTGCTCCTCTTGGACAATTCAAAGCTCTTGAGTGTTGGAGACAAAGCTTTCTCTGTCACAGAGATACAGAGCAAACTTCTGCAGAAGAGGATGATCCTGAGTAGGAAACGATGCAAACCTTCCACTTCTGCAGACATCTTTCTACCACTGGTGGCACTGATCAATCCCAGCTCCAACTATTTTTTTCTCTTCAAATGAAGAGTTAAAGATTTTTTTTTGTTCTTCTGTTGTCTGATAACTGTTTCACCTATCAGTAAAATACCACAGGAATTAGGTTTTCCAGCTACCACCTTGTTCACTTCAACAGGAAAGGAACTGGTGGGCAGAAGTTTCTCACAACTGTGAAATTGCTTCCTTGCCCATTCTACAGTGTCAGATTTTGGCATAGTCTTGAAGCTGATGATCAGCTCTTCTTCATAGACAACAAACAGAAAACATCTCCTTTTTTGAGGTCACAAAAGCAGGTTAGAGGCTTGATTAAATTTACTGATAAATTATCATTGTTGGTTTAATTTTATATGGAAAGTCTTCCAAATTCACAATGCTCCTCAGTCTCCTACTCACATCTTCTGCATTACACCAGTGTCTGTGCTTCTGCAGCCAGCCATGATAATCTCATTCATGTACCTGCCTATAAAATTAGCCAGAAAGGAGAAAAAAACAACAACAACCCAGTTTAAATGCAATAATTTAATATTTAAATCAAACTTTAAAGCTATTTAAGTTTAAAAACCATTAAAATGTTTTATGCCTGCACTTAAAATTGTCAATTATCTGGATTTATGTGGGGAAGTGTTGGAAAACAGATCACTTAAATGCAAAGCATAGGATGAGTTTTATTCCTCACCTAAACTGTTTGTCATCTCAGTCTTCTTGAAGGAACTCCTGTGTCAACAAGATGCCACCTGGAAGGCTTCTGGTTTTGGTCTCTGAGGTACAAAAAGGATATGAGAAATTACTCAGGGACAGCTCTTCCCTGGCCACATATTTGAGATGGTTCAGTTGTGCTGCTGAGCTCATCACCTGCATGTATTTTTTTTCTCTTAATATGATTATTCACTCTAGTGATACACAAATACATTCAAGAATGGAATATGCTGCAGGAATCATTTCCAGGGACAGCTGTAGTGCTGCATTTGGAACCCCAAATTTCAGAAGGCTACACTGAAGGTGCTTTTCCCCCCCTTTGACCAGGAGATGACATTTCCCATCAGCTATCTACCACTAATCCACACTAGAGGTGTTCAAGGTAAGACTGGATGGGGCACTTAGTACCCTGGTCTAGTTGAGTGGATAGAGCTGGGTGCTAAGTTGGACTGGATGAGCTTGGAGGTCTGTTCCAACCTGCTTGATTCTATGATTTGTAACAACTCTAAGCACGCATCCCAAGACAGTCTGTTGTGGGTTGGAGATTCAGCAATGGCATGGACAGAAAGCAAGCTCAGAAGAAAGTTGTGGCAATAGCACCTAGCTGCCTGAGGGCTAGTTTAGATCTCCAGCTTAACATCTAAACTTGTGCTGACAGCAATATTGCTTTAAACTTCTACAGAAGGGAAAAGACTGAAAGTACAGATTTGCTTGAGCTTTTGAGTGGTTAAGAAGGAAACAAAATCATCCTCTGCCTTGTGTCATTGTGGATAGTGTAGTGTTCCTCTTGTTGCTCAGGCTTTGAAGGTGGGGAAGAAAAATGTGGGGAAAAAATAGATGTTTGCTGAACAGATGGAAAGAAACAGGGCAGGCTGGTTCCTACTCTTCAGCTTAAAGCTCAGGGTATTTAATTAATTTTGTGTGACTTCCTGCACCCAGAACTTGCTACATTGATGCCCATTCTCCTGCAACTCACTCAGTGCCTAATTTAGCAGAAATTGGGTCTAGAGCTGCATAAAGTGAAGCTTTTTCAGTGTTGTTACTGCAGTGAATCATCAGCTTAGTTGGCCTGACTTCATTAATTCCCGAGACACCTCTGCTAGTAGAGACTTTGTTAGAACCTCTTTTCTTCCTGTGGAAGGCTGATCTCCAAAGCCAAAACTCACCTTACACAGCCACTGAGGCTATTTTTGTATATCCAAAGTTAATCCAGCTCTGAGCTAGAGTAATGATGATATATCCCTTTAACAACAGGCATGGAAGCTTTGCTCTGTCTTCTTTAAAGCTATACCTAACATCAATTCAATTGCACATCTTGGATACCTGGCAGGGCAGCACCTCGCTCTTCTTCAAAGTTATTTGCCTTTAAATAAGGCAAAGATCCAAAGCAAAGATTATTATTTTTGATTTTTCTTCCAGGATCTGAAGTGGGCTACAAAAACACTGGGGAGGAACTTATTAGGCTCTCAGGGAGTGCCAGGACTTGGGGGGGCATGGAGCAAAGCTCCAGTGGGTAGGTTCAGACTGGCCGTGAGGAAGAAGTTCTTCAGCATGAGAGTGGTCAGAGCCTGGAATGGGTTGCCCAGGGAGGGGGTTGAGGCCCCATTGCTGGAGTTGTTTAAGGCCAGGCTGGATGAGGCTGTGGGCAGCCTGATCTAGGGTAGGGTGTCCCTGGCCATGGCAGATCTTTGTTGTCCCTTCCAACCCTGCCTGATTCTATGACTTTTTTTTTTTGGTAAGGCCAGATTGAATTTTCCTTAGTGCTGGAAGATGATTTACATTATAAACTGAACAGATTTTTGATTGCTGATGTTTGTGATGCAAATGTTTCAGTACTGGGACGAATGTGCAAACAGCATTTACACTATAATTTGTAATTGCATTAATTAACATACATTAAACCAGACCAATAGTTTATGAAACAGTGGACACTCACCATGTAATGGGCAATGCAAATCGTGACCTAGCAGTAATTAACAACTAAGCCTGTAATTGACTCTGTAATTAAATCTGTTGGAGAATAGAAAATCAGAATGATTTTACTGATTTAAATGTGAAGCCCAACCTGAAGCAATGATCAGCATGACTGCCTAAGGCATGCCAGGTGATGCTTAGCATATTCTCCTGGCCTTGTCCCACTGGCACTTTAGAGCCAGAGCTGTATCCAGAGCTTCGCTTTAACAGCCTTTGAACTTCTTCCCTAGAACTCTTCAAGCTGCTCTCAGAACCCATCCATGCTTTGGGCTGCCACACTGGCCTGTGGCAATGAATTCCAATTTCCAATGCAGTGTCTGAAAGAATCACAGAATGATTTGGGAAGGGAGCCTACAGGAAGGCTGGGGAGGGACTATTTACACGGTCTAGTAATGTTAGGACGAGGGGGAATGGGTTTAAGCTGGAGGAGGGGAGATTCAGGCTGGATGTTAGGAGGAAGTTCTTTACAGTGAGGGTGGTGAGACACTGGCACAGGTTGCCCAGGGAGGTTGTGGATGCTTCCTCCCTGGAGGCATTTAAAGCCAGGCTGGATGAGGCCTTGAGCAGCCTGCTCTAGTGGGAGGTGTCCCTGCCTATGGCAGGGGGTTGGAGCTGGATGATCCTTGAGGTCCCCTCCAACCTAAACCATTCTATGATTCTATGATTCTATGATTCTGTTCACATTCAGAATGCTGCCTGGGAATTTCAACCCTTTCAGTGAATATTTTTTCCCTAATGTTCAGCCTAAACTTCCTCTGTTCCAGCCTAAGACCATTCCCTCTTGTTCTATCACTTGTTACTTGGGAGAAGAGAGCAACACTCACCTCACACGTGCAGCCCTGCAATGAAACCAGCTTTCATACTGCACTGTTTGATGATTGCCAGTCTCCCCTGGGACATTTGCCTCTACTTTGAGGAGGGTAAGCATCCTAATATGCAGATAAAAGATGCTGTGGAGCTTCGCTCTGAGATTTTAAGTGGTGAGAAGCATACAGAGAGCAGAGACACCACCCTGCAACTGCCCAGTAGTACCCTCAAAGCAGGGACAGAAAAAATGCCTGGAAACTTCACCTGATGCTCCACAATCACTTGGTGTGCACATTTTCTGTGCTATTCCTGACTTCACACAACTCTATTGTCCCATCCTCATCACCTCCAGCTTTGGCTTTGAGTATTTAGAAACTCCTCAGATAGGAGCAGCTTCCTAACTTTGACCATCCCTGACACCATAGAATCATAGAATCAGTAAGGATTGGAAGGGACCACAAAGATTGTCTAGTTCCAACCCCCCTGCCATGGGCAGGGACAGCTCACACTAGATCAGGCTGGCCACAGCCTCATCCATCTTGGCCTTAAACACCTCCAGGGATGAGGCTTCCACCACCTCCCTGGGCAACCCCTTCCAGGCTCTCGCCACCCTCACACTGAAGAACTTCTTCTTAACATCCAGTCTGAATCTACCCATTTCCAGGTTTGTTCCATTCCCCCCCAGTCCTATCACTCCCTGACATCCTAGAAAGTCCCTCCCCAGCTTGCTTGTAGGCCACTTCAGATACTGGAAGGCCACAACAAGCTCACCTCCTTTTATACCTTTTCTGAGCTGAGTGAGGGGCCAGAACTGCCCATAGTATCCAGTGGTGCAGTGACTCTTTCTATTTCTTCCTTCTCAGTTGATTTACCCAGAAAATGAATTGTTCTTCCACACAAATACCACAGGGCATCATTGCTGCCTGCTCTTGGAAGAGATGCTGGAGATCACACCCTGTGGGAGGTCTGGGATTCCTTCTACCAGACCTAGCATGGGACTTCTGTTGGGAGCCATCATCAGCTCTTCAAATTAAAATGAGCTCACATTTCATCCATGAAGGACTGGGCTCACTAACCAATTCATTAACAAACGAATAGTCCTCTGGGGCTCAGAAAACAGCCAGTGCTGCTCCTTGTTTCTAAACAAGAGGGGTCAATATGCATGGCCAGTTCCCGAAATATGATCTGGGAGAGGTGTCCCTGGGCAAAACTCTCCCAAAGACTCTTTCAACAATTTAGCAATACAAAGACTTCAGTCGCAGTGCCCAGTGACAGCCCAAGGCAATGATTTAGACAGGGAAGCTCAGGGGTAGTAAGATGATCACTGTGCTGTGTACACTGGGTGCAGGTCCTCTCCAATCTGTGGTGTTGTATCACAGTCTCACAGTATCACCAAGGTTGGAAGAGACCTCACAGATCATCAAGTCCAACCTGTTACCACAGAGCTCAAGGCTAGACCATGGCACCAAGTGCCACGTCCAACCCTGCCTTGAACAGCTCCAGGGACGGCGACTCCACCACCTCCCTGGGCAGCCCATTCCAGTAGCCAATGACTCTCTCAGTGAAGAACTTTCTCCCCACCTCAAGCCTAAATTCCCCCTGGCGTAGCTTGAGGCTGTGTCCTTGGTCTGTATTTGCTCTGTGTTTTGGAGCAGGAGAAAAACATTCAGAAATTAAAATAGAATCAACCAGGTTGGAAGAGACCTCCAAGCTCATCCAGTCCAACCTAGCACCCAGCCCTATCCANCCTCATATGATTTGTGTTCCAGGCCCCTCCCCAGCCTTGTTGCCCTTCTTTGGACACCTTCCAGCACCTCAACATCTCTCTTGAGCTGAGGACCCCAGAACTGGACACAAAGTCCAGAACTGGACACAGGAGCCCAGAACTGGACACAGATAGTTAGATAAGACTAACTATTTCATTTTAAATCTAGGAGTCATGGTAGCATAAGAGAGGAGTTCTTTGGATTGAGAAAATCAGGTCAGTCCCTATTTATGTAAAATACATATTTAAAGAAGGAGAAGATTCATGTTAATAAGCAATTAAGTATTTATAAGGCAATCTAGGTATAAAGATCAGCTGATTGCAGAGGGGAGGGGAGGATTTTCTCTGATTTAAGATTAGGAATAATCAGGATTAGATACAGACATTAAACCTGCAGAGCACACAGGTTCTGCAGTTGGCCTGGTTAGGGATCAGGATTTGCTTGCTAGTACGTGAAAGAATTTCTCACCTGCACACCCAGAAACAAACCTGGCATTGCATGGGGTTGGCTGTCTCCCCAGTGCTTTCTTTCAAGGTTCACATAAGGGCATAATTGGTATGGAAATAAATAGATATTAATCCCTTTATGGTTGGACTCTGATTGCCTTACAAGGCAGAAGATTCTGCTCATTGTCTGATGCCTTTGCTATAAATGAAAAACTGACCAGAAAAAAACCCATTATTAAACCTCTGTTTCAGTTCTATTGCTTTATCTTTTTAAGGACAGAGACCAAAACTCCACCATATTTCTCCTGGCTGCATGTACCTTTGAGGATGAATCTGCTTAGATGATAATTCTTTTGTTGCTTGATTAATTATTTAGGTGTGGCACGAAAATCAAAGTTTTAGATGAAAATAGCAATTGTCTGCTTTTGTGAACAGTCAGAAACTGGGTCACTGCAAGAACTGGAAACATCCCAGTGATCTGCCAGGTCCTAGATTCTTGTGTAGGCAATACACTACATATTTAATGTGAGACCTGCACATCTTGCTCTAGCACAGCCTAATTTCACTTGTGTCAGCCAGGAAATGTGCCAAGGGAAGCAGAGGCCAGGCACAGCCTGCAGGTGCTAGGTTCCTTTAACCATTTTTAAGTGGCAGCACAGGAGGTCCTACACCTCCTTGCATGACTTTCCAAACTTCAAGTTTCTGCACCACCCTTCTGGGCAATCTCTGCAGAGCACAGCCACAGAACTAGAGAATCATCTAGAATGGAAAGGACCTTCAAGATCATAAAGTCCAACCTACTCTACCAACTTCACCACTAAGCCATATCCCTAAGCACCACATCTCAGTGGCTTTTAAACACATTGAGGGATGGTGACCAGACCACCTCCCTGGGCAGCCTGTACTAATGCCTGACAACCCTTTGAGTGACTTTTCTTCCCTAATGTTCAGCTTAAACTTCCTCTGATCCAGCCTGAGACTATTCCCTCTTGTTCTATCACTTGTTACTTGGGAGAAGAGATCAACATCCACCTTGCACATGCAGTCCCGTGATGAAACCAGCTTTCATACTGCACTGTTTGATGACTGCCAGTCTCCCTTGGGACACAGAATGGTTTAGGTTGGAAGGGACTTCAAAGTTCATCTAGTTCCAACCCCCCACCATAGGCAGGGACACCTCCCACTAGCGCAGGCTGCTGAAGGCCTCAGCCAACCTGGCTTTGAACACCCCCAGGGAGAGAGCAGCCACAACCTCCCTGGGCAACCTGTGCCAGTGTCTCACCACCCTCACTACAAAGAACCCTTTCCTAACATCCATTTTCGATCTCCACTCTGCTGGTTCAAACCCATGTCCCCTTGTCCTGTCATTGCCAGACCTTGTCAATAGTCCCTCTCCAGCCTTTCTGTAGGTCCCCTTCAGATCCTGCAAGGCTACTCCAAGGCCTCCTTGAAGCCTGAGAGCCCCAACTCTCTCAGCCTGTCCTCATAGCAGAGCTGCTGCAGCCCTCTTGAGTATCTTGGTGGCCTCCTCTGGACTGGCTCTAACAGTTCCACGTCCTTCTTGTGTTGGGAGCTCCAAAACTGCACACAGTACTCCAGGTGGCCTCTACTTTGAGGAGAGCAAGCATCCTAAGATGCAGATAAAAGATGCTGTGGGGCTTAGCTCTGAGATTTTAAGTGTTGAGAAGCAGACAGAGAACAGAGACACCACCCTGCAACTGCCCAATAGTACCCCTAAAGCAGGGATAGACTAAATGCCCTCAAGCAGGGCAAGGAGGGAGGTGCACCGATGTGGAGCCTTCAGAAGTCTGAATCTTTGCATCCCACGGCTGAAAGGTCAGCTGCCATCTGGGCCAAGCAGAGATGCTTTTTTATGTTTCTAGTAGAAATAAAGGTGGACCTGGACTATATTTGGAGCT
This sequence comes from Tricholaema leucomelas, assembly GCA_013400475.1. Taxonomy (NCBI): domain Eukaryota; kingdom Metazoa; phylum Chordata; class Aves; order Piciformes; family Lybiidae; genus Tricholaema lacrymosa; species Tricholaema leucomelas. The sequence continues at coordinate 326,620 of WAAF01006032.1, forward strand.
GGTCATTCATTTTTCTGAACGTCTTTGTGACCAGGAATATTATTCTCAGCTTACTTTCTCCACACATTCTGGACGGTGATAGTTTTTCCCCTGCCTGAGTATGAGGAAGAAGCCGACCAGAATAATCTGCTGCAATTCATTAAGGCTGACATCTTGTGGTTGCTTTTTTGTATGCCTCCTTCTGCTTGAGTTTCTTAGCCAAGACTGAACTTCTCCCTCGGCTTAAACAGCCCAGAGGGCACCTCCGTCTCACTGGTTGTGTATTAGCTACAGAGCCCTGGAAACTCTTCAGTAACAGGACCCAGGGCAGGGATTGTGCCATTGTGCTCGGCATTGCTGACACCACACCTCACATACTGGGTTCAATTCTGGGACCCTCAACTAAAAGCAAGAGAGGGTTCCCTCTCTGGAGCATGTCCAGAGAAGAGCAATGAAGCTGATGAAGGTTGTGGAGAACAAAGCTGGTGAGGAGCGGCTGAGGGAGCTGGTGATGTTTAGCTTGGAGAAAGGGAGGCTGAAGGGAGTGCTGCCATTCATCAGGACTGGGACAGGCTGCAGGGTTGGGCAGGAAGAAATTCAATGAAATTCAACAAGGGCAAGTGTAGAGGCTGGCACCTGGGAAAGAACAACCCCAGGCATCAGGATAGGTTGGGGAGGACTGACCTGGTGGAAGGCAGCGAAGGGGAAAAGGATCTGGTGGTCCTGGTGACCATGAGCCAGCAATGTGCTCTAGTGGCCAGGAAAGCCAATGCCAGTCTGGGGTGGATCAGAAGGGCTGTGGGGAGTAGCTCGAGAGAGGTTCTCCTGCCCCTCTACTCTGCCCTGCTGAGGCCACATCTGGAGTACTGTGTCCAGCTCTGGGTCCCCCAGTTCAAGAGGGACACAGAACTGCTTGAGAGAGTCCATCACAGAGCCACAAAGATGCTGAAGGGAATGGAACAGCTCTGTTAGGAGGAGAGCCTGAGGGAGCTGGGGCTGTGCTGCTGGGAGAGGAGGAGACTGAGAGGTGACCTCAGCAATGGTTATCAATGTGTGCAGGTGAGTGGCAGGAGGCTGGAGCCAGGCTCTGCTGGGTGATGCCCAGGGACAGGACAAGGAGCAATGGGTGGAAGCTGAGGCAGAGGAAGTTTCATGGAAACATGAGGAGGAATTTTTTCCCTGAGAGGGTGACAGAGCCCTGGAAGAGGCTGCCCAGGGGGGTTGTGGAGTCTCCCTCTCTGGAGGTATTCTAGAACCATCTGGACGTGTTTCTGTGTGACCTGGTCTGAGAGCTCCTGCTCTGGCAGGAGGGTTGGATTGGATGAGCTTTGGAGGTCCCTTCCAGCCCCTGACATTCTGTGATGCTGTGAGACCTCATTGCTCTTTACAGCTCCCTGAAGGGAGGATGGAGCAAGGTTGGGCTTGGCCTCTTCTCCCTATTATCAAGTAACAGGACTAGAGGAAATGCCTGAAATTGTGCCAGGGGAGGGTTAGGTTGGATATTAGGAAAAAATTCTTCCCTGCAAGAGCGGTCAGGGATCGGAACAGGCTGCCCAGGGAGGTGGTGGAGTCCCCAGCCTTGGAGGTGTTCCAAGAAACCCGTGGACGTGGCACTTTGGGCAACTGGCTTAACAGCCATGGTGATGTTGGTCGAATATTTGGACTTGATGATCTCAGAGGTCGTTGCCAGCTGGAACAATTGTACGTTCGTCAAGTCCAGCCGTTATCTAACTCAACCAGAGTCACTGTCGCACTCAGTGGAGACGCTTTCAAGCCGCAGTAATTAATTTCTGTTCCCAAAAGCTGTACCGGGGAGACGTTTAAGTACCTGTATTCCACAGGTTCGGAAAACTGGCTGCCCCGGCTGGCTATTCTCTCGTCCGCCAGGCAGACTCGGGCCGAGGCAAACCCCTCCCGGCCTCACACGGCCCGCCCGCCGCCCATGCGCTCACTCACCCGGCGCCTGGGCCTGCGCAGAGGGCCGCGGGGTGGCGGCGGCCGGAGGAGCGTCGCTGCTGGGGGAGCGTCGCTGTCGGCATCGCTGCCGCCGTCTCCGCCGCCGCCATGGGCTGAGGGGAGAGGCGGCGGCAGCAGCTGCCGTGTTAGCGGCTCCGGGCTGGGCCACCCGAGAATGGAGAGAGCCATGGAACAGCTCAACCGTCTGACGAGGTCCCTGCGCCGCGCCCGCACCGTGGAGCTGCCGGACGGTAGGAGAGAGGCGGCGGGGCGGAATCGCGGCCGTGGGTTCCGGGGATCGGCCTGCCTGTCCTGACGCGGCCCGGGGAGAGGGTTGTTGTGTGGACGAGGAGACTCGGGAGAAGGGAAACGAGCTCCCTTCGTCAGCCCCGAGGTGCTGCTTCAGTTTCTAATGGCAGTAGCAGCGGCCCCGGCTTGCCTGTCATCTCCCTGCCCCCGTGCCTGGAGGTACCCTGCCTGCTGCTGCTGCCTCCCCTGGGCCCGGGCCGGCGGCTGATCGGGGGCTCTGTGCCCGCTTTTCCCCCGGTATTAAATCCTTCCTTGAGCGCTTCGTAGGTGACACACCGGTGATGGCAAACCTTTCGGCTTGTTTGTTTTGTTTGGATTTTGTGTGTGTTCGTCCGGGCCTTCGTTTATTTGTTTTGGGGTTTTGGATTTGTTTGTTGGGTTTGGTTTGGTTTTGTTTTCTGATTTGTTTTGGTTTGTTTTAAATCGATCTGAATTCTGTTTGAAAAAGTCTTGTTAAGTCCCTGGCACTGGATATAGCCTGCATTTATCATTTGTTTTGGCTCTAAACTACTTTTCCTGGGTGCCAGCCACACAGGCTTGGGGTAGGTAGGAATATACAGCTTCAGGCTTTTATGGCAAGTACTGAAGTGCTGCAGTCAGGGCAGCTTTTGGGAGAGGACCTCCTCTGCCAAAGCTTCTGGAGGTGCTAGAGTAGCTGTTGCATGTTAGCTGCTGTCACCGTGCTTTCTCTGGGGTTTGTTTTTATGGCTGCATAGTGTCTGTCTGTCTGCCTGCCTGCCTGCCAGCTTTTGTCTCAGCTGGTGGAGGGAAGTGAGTAATGTTCTGTTTGTCTGTTCTCTGGACTTCCCGGCTGCTGCGTATGGACCTCCTCCCCTGTGCTGACCTGCTGTGCCTTTTGCTTATTGCCACCTGTCAGCAGTTTCAGTCTCTGCCAGTGCAGTTCACCAAACCGGCAGATAAGCTTCAGGCAGATTTTGTAGCCTCTCGTAAGCCTTTGTGTGGCAGCAGGGAAAAGTGATGCAATAATGTTAAAGCAAGCTCAGACTCGCAGAAATGATGTATTAGCACCAGTTAGACTCACTGATGATGGTTGTGTGAATGATGCTTAGCACAACCTCTCTGGCCAGCCTGTTCTAGGGTAGGGTGTCCCTGCCCATGGCAGGGGGGTTGGAACTGGCTGGTCCTTGTGGTCCCTTCCAACCTTGACTGATTCTATGATTCTGTGAACCTATGCCAGCTGGAGCTTCTTGAAGTCTATTCCAGTACTACTTTAGGCAAATTCATGACTTGAGCTATGTTTTTCTTATCTTAAGCATTATTCTCTTATGCTTAGGCCTAGTTAGGTCTGTGGTAGTGCAAGTGTGAGCCCTGTGAGCTCTGGAGCGAGTACTTCTGTTGCCCTTCAGTGCAGAAGGCATGCCAGATCTCTGTGTTTTCTAAGAACTACATGAAACAAATCACAACTGGACTGAAACAGGGAGGTAAGGCATTGGCATCTCAAATTACATTCCAAGAAAACATCTGTCTAGCTCTGGGTACATCTTACAATCATACAGTCAGTCAAGGTTGGAAGGGACCACAAGGATCATCTAGTTCTAACCCCCCTGCCATGGACAGGGACACCCTATCCTAGATCAGGCTGCCCACAGCCTCATCCAGCCTGGCCTTAAACACCTCCAGGGATGGGACCTCAACCACCTACCTGGGCAACCCAGTCCAGGCTCTCACCACTCTCATGCTTGAACAACTTCCTCCTCACATCCGATCTGAATCTCCCCACCTCCAGCTTTGCTCCATCTTGGCTCATTACAGATCTTCTTTCTTGACTTTGGTGTTCCCTAGGCTCATGCAGGCCTGCCCAGACTCTTCTGGAGAAGCAGGCTTGGGTTGTGGTGTTTGCTCCAAACATATGCTGACAGAATCAGCTTGGACAACACCACCACCAGTCCTAGTGTGGCTTGATGGCTTCTGGTTCATTGTGTCTGGCCTCTTGAATTAGATTTATGTTTGTCTCCCACCTATATTTGAGTAGCTTTAATTTGAAAGAGGCTGTAATTTACCTCTTCATCCATAAACTAAGAGTCACAGTACTCTTAGGAAGTGAAGATGTATGTTTGAGCTTCCTTACACTGAAGGTGGCACTAAGTCCAGGTACTTAATTCACTTCCTTTACTTGTGCTGTGGCCATTAAAGTATTGTCTGGATGGTGCTGACAGGTTTTTAACATTGGCATCTCTGCCAAATTCAAGCTCATTTTACTTCCTAAGAGATATCTATGTATATTCTTGGGACAGGATTCTAGATGATGAATTCCAGGTGCTTTTTTTAACTTCTAAAGCAAGTATTAATGCCTGAGTCCAGTGCCAGTGAATGCACTGAGCTGTCCTTGCCAGGAGGAAGTGATATTGTTTGGTTCATCACACCTTCAGGTGTGTATAATCTGTGTAAAAAGAATGGTCTGTCAGACAGTGGACACTTTAAAAGGTAAGTCAGTCATGCTAGATTGAGTTATTTGAAAGAAGATTTCTTTCTGATAATGGAATAATTTCATTTCTTCACAGATAATGAAACTGCTGTCTACACATTAATGCCAATGGTTATGGCTGACCAGCATAGGTGAGAGCTGCTTTAAATTTACCCCTTTCTTGGTTTTGAGGTTCAAAAAAATCGTCATGTTTGTTAGTGTTGTAGCTTTTGGAGTACTCTGAGGGGTTTGCTGATGAACTGCTGAGGTGTCTTCTGTAGCTGAAGCTAGTTACTGACTATCTGCATCCCAGCATATTCTTGTCTGAGAGTCCTGTTTTGGTTTATGCCACAGCTGGGAGAAAATTGTCCAAAGATGAAAACAGAAGAATTGTTTGGTTATTGGATAGTGGCCCTGAGTGTGTATTGATGATACAGAAGCTTTTAGTCTCATTAGGTGTTTCAGAGATGGAGAGCTGGACAGTGACATGGATACTTCTGGGGTTCCTCTAATGAGCAACTGTTTCTCCTGGCCACTTATCATCAAAGTGGTTGGAATCTGGGGGTTGTACAGTGCCAGCTAAGTGCTGCTGCCTTCTGGTGAGCTTTGTAGACAAGCAGGCAGTAATCCTTACTGAAACTGTAAACTTTTTATCTAATCAGCATAAACATTTGTTCTGCTACATAATATCTTGCTGAGATTGTGTGCAAGGCTTCTAAATTACCTGCTTTGCTCATTACTGGAGGTTGAAATCACCACTTCAGTTGCAGTTTGGCCTGTTTGGAAGTGTTTTTATCTTAACTAATACTTTTCTCTGTACCAATTCATTATAACTTGAAGGGTCCTATTTGAATTTCTTATCCTGCTGGCACACGCCGTGTCCTGCGTCACGTCCATTTCACATACCAGTCTTCCTTCTGAACTTTGCCTCTGTTTAGGAAAGCTGCTAGATGACTGGTTAGGGTGTCTGTGTTGAGATAAGGAGGAAAATGGGAATGCATAGGTTTTGAAACCAAAGCTATTGTTTGTGAAGAAGTGATTTAACCTCCTGGTCCAGTTCTTCCTAGTTTGCCCAGTGTCATGAGGCATTTTTGTGTACAAGTGAGAGAATCCAAGTACTGCTGACATGCAGATACTTTGATGTCTAGATCTGAGGAAGAGAAATGCTCATCAAGTAAGAAGCAGGCTATGTATGCACAGCTTTCAGTAGCTACTTTGCTTGGATGTTGTGAGCTGTTTGTTTAAATTCAAACTCTGCTTCTATTTGAAGGTCTGTCTCAGAGCTGCTATCAAATTCAAAGTTTGATGTGAATTATGCATTTGGACGAGTGAAGAGAAGTTTGCTTCATATTGCAGCAAAGTAAGACTTACTTGAATCCAGTCCAGAAGTTAACAATGACAGTATTCCCACAAATCTAAGGCACCAATGTAAGCTGGAAAACTCTGTAGTAGAGTTTAACATTTTGTTTTTATACTTCTGTTTCGTTCTTTTAGCAATGTGCCTGCCTCATTGAGAGAAAAGGTTTTACACTTCATACCAAATGGCTTTCCTGTTCCTAGTGAGGGAAGTCTTGGTGAATCACAGAATCAGCCAGGTTGGAAGAGACTTCCAAGATCATCCAGTCCAACCTAGCACCCAGCCACGAATGCTTTCTCCCTTTCTGTGCAATCTCAGTCTGTGAAGCAATGCAGGCATTCTGTGTGTCCTGTATCAAAGCCAGGTTGGATGAGGCCTTGAGCAGTTGAATCTAGTTGAGAGAGGTCCCTGCTCGTGGAGTAGATGATGTCCAAGGTCCCTTCCAACCTAAGCCATTTTATGATGTACATGAAGTTTAGGATTCTTCTGATATTTGAAAAAAATAAAGTGTAACATCCAGATGCTGGAGCATAACAAAAAATAATAATGAAATGGTTATTTTGTGAGTTGCTGAGGGAGGGGAGAGGAAACAGCGAGCAGAATGTGTAAAGCCGTTTACATTTTAAACAGTTGGCAGTCTTAAAGATTCCCTGCTGAGTTCTGAAGTGACTAAAATCACACAGAAAGCTAGAACCTGTTCATGAGTGCAGGTTGTGATCAGTCAGTTCTTACTGCACTTGACTATAACTTTAGTTTTGTGTGACTTGAACTATGAGGCCGTGCAAATGGTTTTGCGTGACTGCAATCTCTCCATAGCATTGCTGTTGTCTTTACCTTGCTATAGCTTATGGTCAGTAAATATCCTTGTTAAAATTTTCCCCTTCCTTGTCTTTTTCTTAGCTGTGGCTCAGTTGAATGCCTTGTTCTGCTCTTAAAAAAAGGAGCAAATCCAAACTATCAGGACATTTCGGGATGCACCCCTCTCCATCTAGCAGCAAGGAATGGGTAAGGAAAATGTGGTTAGAACTCTTAAAAAGGTTTTGTGCAGAACACACTCGAGCTGGCATCTTGTAGTATTTTTGCATAGTTCAGACAAAATAGTTTGCCTTTCACTTTTGAAAATGGGGAGGCCACCCAGGGAATGGGGCAGCTAAAATCCATATGTGGAACATTCAGAAAATGGATTTTTTTAAGCAGGAAGGATCTGAAATGCCAATGTCAGTGCCAGTCACTTTAGTGCTTTCTCTTAAGCAGCAGCTTAATGGTTCTCAAAGCAGTGATTGCCCAAGGGATGCCTTCACCTTCCAGTTAAGTAGGAAAAGATTTCAAAGACAATACTGGAGGGTTTGGAAGGTTTAGAAATTACAGATTTTTCTCAGCTGTTGTCTCCAAGGGATTTTTTACTACAAAGAAGGGGATACAGAGTTCAGCTGCATGATACCAGGAGAGCAGAAAGAACCTCAAATGCAAACAGTGAGCAAACACCTTTTGAAGATCTTTTAGTATCTTACTGTTTGGATTGTAGGAGGTGGAAACACAGCTAATGACTGGTTATTTGTGGTTTTCTTTTCAGAGCCTGTATGTGTTACAGTAACTGAATTGTATCATAATTGGTACTTCATGTGAAATGTAGTTAGTGTGTAGCAGCTTTTGGGGAGGTGGGAGCAGTATTTGTAGGATAAGGGAGGAAGAAGCAGCCAAGTGGTACATGATGAAATGCAGAAATAAACTTAGGACACAGCTATGTGGAAAGGAGGCATGAGAAGGGTGTGAGAGGTATCAGATAGAAAAGGAAAAGTAAGGATGAACTTCTTAAGGGTAAAGCACTTGGAGCACTAGAGAGCATCAAAAGAGCAAACAAAAGATGCAGGAGGAGAACCATCCCTCCTTTCAGGGAGGTAACTGTACTGCCAAAGATTTAGGTAGTGTTGCAGTGAGTGTCTCATTAAATAAAGATTTAGTGCTGTATACTGTAAATGTGTTCACTGAAGTGTACAGATGATGATGAACTTCATGGATTTCCATTAGCTGAGCTCTAGCTTGTCTTTAGAGTGCAGTCAGTGTTGAGCTGAAGCAGTTGGAGTGATGGCTAAGCACTTTTTAGACTTCCCACAAAAACATTCAGCTACATGACTCTGTTTTTAGCCCTCTGCTGTGCTGCGTTTTCACTGACTGTGTCTCTGATGCTACTGGTGATCACTTAAGACTGAGAGACCTGGGGCAATCTAGTCTGGAAAATAGAGGACTGAGAGGAGATGTTATTAATGTGTATAAGCATCTGAAGGGGGAATGTCAAGAAGAAGAGGCCAGTCACTTTTCAGTGGTGTCCTGTGATAGGACAAGGGGCAGTGGATATAAACTGGAACTCAGGATGTTCCACCTAAAGAAGGAGCCAGTCACTTTTCAGTTGTGTCCTGTGGTAGGACAAGGGGCAATGGATATAAACTGGAACCCAGGATGTTCCACCTAAAGAAGGGGCCAGTCACTTTTCAGTTGTGTCCTGTGGTAGGACAAGGGGCAGTGGATATAAACTGGAACCCAGGATGTTCCACCTCAACATGGGCTAAAAATCCTCTGCTGAATTCTTTACTGGTGACGGAGCCCTGGACCAGGGTGCCCAGAGAAGCTGTGGAGTTTCCTTCTCTGGAGACTTTCAAGGCCCATTTGGATGCATTCCTGTGTGACCTGCCCTAGGTGATCCAGCTCTGGCAGAGGGATTGGTTCCTTCAGGCCCTTGCAGAGGTCCCTTCCAACTCCTACCATTCTATGATTCCTTTATTCACACGTTCACTGCTATATTCCTTATAAAGTAGAACTGCCTGTAGTTATTTCTTTGAATTAGAATGAGTGGAACTCTTGGTCTTTGTGAAATAATTCCTTGGCAGTGTTTTAATGTATTCTTCTGTTTACAGCCAGAAGAAATGTATGAGCAAGCTGCTGGAATACAGTGCAGATGTCAACATCTGTAATAACGAAGGCTTGACTGCAGTAAGTGCTGTTGATTATCATGGTACTCTTCAAAATGCATGAAGAATTCTAATTTCTTAAGCTTCTACTGGCTCACCTGTAAATAAACTACACTGCTGTGTCTCCAGTGCCCTTAAGCATCACAAGATGTGATCAAAGCCCAGAAGGGGCAAATCACATCCTGGGCTGCATTGGAAGTGTGGCCGGCAGATCAAGAGGGATGATTCTATTAGAAGTCTCTGCTCTCGTGAGACCTCACCTGGAGTGCTGTGTCCAACAAGTATGTGGACCTGCTGGAGGGCCATGAAGATGGTCAGAGGGCTGGAGCACCTCTCCTACAAAGGCAGGCTGAGAGAGTTGGGCCTGTTCAGCCTGGAGAAATAAGGTCTCCCTGGAGCCTTCTCAACTACATGTCACTATCTGAAGGAGACCTAGAAGAAGGCTAGGGAGGGACTGTTTAGAAGGGCTTGTGGTGATAGGCTGAAGGGCAATGGCTTCAAACTGGAGCAGGGCAGATTTACAGAATCACAGAATTAACCATGTTGGAAAAGACCTCCAAGATCACTGAGTCCAACCTATCACCTGCCTCTTCTAACTAACTAACCCATGGCACTAAGTGCCTCATCCAGCCTCCTCTTAAACACCTCCAGGGATGTGGACTCCACCACAGTGGGACAGCAATGAGGTCTGCCCTGAGCCTCCTCTTCTGCAGGCTGCACACCCCCAGCTCCCTCAGCCTCGCCTCACAGGGCTTGCTCCAGGCCCCTCACCAGCCTTGCTGCCCTTCTCTGGGCACGTTCAAACACCTCAACATCTTTCTTTAGTTGAGGGGCCCAGAACTGGACACAGCACTCAAGGCTTGGCCTGACCAGTACTGAGTACAGGGGCAGAATGACTTGTATAGTCCTGCTGGTCACACTATCCCTGATACAGGCCAGGATGTCACTGGCGTTCTTGACCACCTGGGCACATTGCTGGCTCATGTTCAGTCAGCTGTTGACCAGTGCTGTTTAGATTGGACATAAGAGAAAATTCTTTACAATGACAATGGTGAAATCATGGAACAGTTTGCCCAGGGGTGTGGTTGAGTCCAAGATCAGACTTGATGTGGCCCTGGGCAACCTGATGTATTTGGAGGTGTCCCTGCTGACTGCAGGAGGGCTGGACAAGATGACCTTAGAGGGTCTCTTGCAATCCAGTGCAATCTGTGACTCTGTGAAAGTACTTAGCTGTATTGGTCAAAGGTTCCCTTTGTGAAAGTGTTGACAGTAATACAGTCAGGTTTAAAATCCTATTTATGAGGTGCTTACATCATTGCTGAAGCAATCATCATCATTTGGTACTTAGATCCACTGGTTGGCTGTTAACGGACGAACAGAACTGCTTCATGACCTTGTTCAGCATGTCAGTAACGTGGATGTTGAAGATGCCATGGGTCAGACAGCCCTTCACGTGGCTTGCCAGAATGGACACAAGACAGTAAGTCTCTGTCAGCCCCTTGGGTTTGTGAAGAGTTGGGTGATGCCTCAGCGTTGGGGGGTGTGGAGTTTTGATGGACTCCAGGGTAGTTTACACAGGCAGCAGTTAGAAGTGGGAAGAAGTATTGGTTACCTTCATCTTGACTGCTTCACTTCCGTGGGAACAGCTACTTTTTCCTTGTGGAAATGATCCATCTTGGTGTTTGTGAGAGTTGAAATGGCTGTTCAGCATCTCTGCAGTGCTGTTACTGCCTTGTTGATTGCAGGACTTGATGTAACTTTATACATTTGAAAGTGTTCTCCCTTGTTTTTTAGACAGTGTTTGGTTTGTAATTGTACCAGTTGTTCTGTGCTCTGGAAGCCTGAAATAATGCTAATTTCCTGGGGAGAAAAGCAGACCACAGAGTGGGGTCAGTTAGATATTTAACATGAGAAGTAAACAGGTTCACATAGACTTTTATTGGTCTTTGTGGAGAGTGTCTAGCCCTGGCCTTGCACTGGGGTTGACTACTTGGAAAAGAGGACTGTGTGTTTTACTTCAGCTGTGGTGCAGCTACGTAGAGTTACACAGGTTGCCTGCAGGACTACTTACTGCTCAAAACCCAAATTATCTTTCTACTCTCTTGTCATTGTCAGAGCTTGGCTTGGGAAGACCACATTCTGTGGAACTGTTCCCTGTAGACTCACCTGCTTTAGGGGACTGGAATATAGCAAAAGTCGTTTGAGGATCTGCTCAGTATTTCAGATTTTGCTTGTTTCTGCTGTGTCTTTAAAACCTCAGCTTCTGATAAGGCTGGTTATGGCTGTCACTTACTTGGGGTTTGCCTCTCTAAAAGATGTAGGATTCCTTTTCCAACAGGCTGTAGTTCTAGGGGTCCTTGGGCTTAGCTGAACTTCAATAGAAGGCATTGTTATTAAAATGGCAAGATCCAAGGCAGCTTTCTGAGCTCTGACAGCCACGATTTTCCAGGTTGTGTTTAGGAATTGTGGTTTTGAGATTCATTACTGAAAATTGAAATCCTTCAGTGTAAGCAGACATGCATGACAGTTGCAAGCCAACAGACTCTTCTGGTGGTGTTCTTTGTTGTCTTAATGCTGCTATTTTCTTCTCTCCTAGACTGTGCAGTGTTTGCTGGACAGCGGTGCAGATATCAACAGGCCCAATGTGTCAGGGGCAACTCCACTCTATTTTGCTTGCAGGTTATATATTTTTAACTTTTCAATATTGTGCTCAAAGTGAAATAGATTTATTTTCCCCCCTTTCTGCAGTAACAATGATTACAAAGCACAAGATGTAGGAATTAACAAAGCTGGCTGAGAATTCATCTTGTCTAATGCTTGAATGTAATTTGTCTCATCTAAATACTTCCCTTAGTACTGTGAGCTTGTGTAGCTTTTTCTGTCAGACCTGTTAAACACATAGCTCTGCATGCTCTAGCATGAGTCATAAATCTCTGACTCCTGAACTGAGCTTAGGTAATTGTTAGTAAACTAAGAATTCAGCCTTTTATAAGGCAAGCTTGAGCAGGATGTGTGTTCTGCTATTGCAGTGTGTGTGAAATGGGCATTTATGCCTTAATTGAAACTGCATTATGGCTTTGATCAGTTCTGTTCCCTTCACAGTTCACTTTTGTTTCAAAACTAACCACCTGTGACAAATGACCTTTTATTTTAATTGGAACATTTCTGGAGAGCATTTACATTTTGGTAATCCCTCTGTTTTGGTTACAGATGAAATAGTTCACCTATGATTGAATGTTAATATAAGCAAAAAGAGGAATGAACTGACCTGGTGGCCTGCCAGGAGTTATGCTATGGGAACCCTGATAATCTGGAGCTAGTGTGTGCTGACTCTTGTCAGCTGAGAAGGGGAGAATAATTAGGTGCTGCCTAATTGAATGCCTTGGTGCTGGATTTAGGGACTGGTGTTGGCATGCAGTTCCAAAGAAGTAAGCAGCTTGCCTGGAGGTTTTCCACCTGAAGGGAATGTGTTGCAAGTACAGTGGTGATGTTCTTTTGGGAAATAACAACTGGAGCAGCTGGCAGGGTGGTATAAGCAGGGTGTGTAATGGAAGTCAGTGTCTCCTTGTTAGTGGATGCTGCTGCTGCCACCTGGAAGAAAGGTGACAGATCCCTGATGACAGGGAAAGCAGGATATGGTAGCAGGAACTAGTGATGGATGGAGAAAGGATATCAGTGCTCACAGTCTGACTTTGAAACCTGTGATGAATGAAAGTTGTGCACTTAGTCTAGAGATTTGCAATGAAGAAGCTTTGAGCAGGCTGTTAGCTCCTCTCTGAAGTCTGGTAGCTGGCTCTGGATTTTTGTTTGCACTGGGACAAGGTCAGTTAGTCTGACCTGGACTGGAAGGACAGCAACAAGGAGGACTCAGCTGGGAACTGTTGAGACCAGTGGAGCTACCTCTTGCCCCTTTGCTGTTGTCACATTTCCTATGCTCTTACTGAACAGTTAATGCAGGCAGCCTTGGTGTGTTCCAGGACAGCTACTCATAGATTTGTGTAAAGGCTGTTCTGCAAGCTGGGTTATCTCAAACTTCATTGAACAACTTCTATCCCTAACCTTAACCGCAGTGCTTTCTACCAGTCTCTCATTTCACTCTTCACATTTGTCTGTATAACCAACTGTTCTTTCAGGATGTTTTGAATAAAGTCAAGATCTAATTGCTGCTACCCAATTTCTTGTTTTCTTCAGAAGAAAGAGTTTTGGAAAGTGTGTGTTCTAAATGTTGAGGGATAGAAATCATCTGTGGTGGTCTTTTCTTCTCTGCAATGATGGGCTGTTGGAATAGTTGTGAAATGTTCAACTGAAGGACACAGAACTGCACAACCCAGTGAGATTGGGGAACAGGCACTGCATGGAAAAGTCAAACTCATCACTCCTCACATTCCTAGTCTGTTGGTTAAATTAGAGCCAAGAGTTGGTGTATTGAAATGTCATGCAAAAAAACCCAAAAGATGTTTTATCAGTAAAGTGAATCTTGCTAAGATTTTACTGATGGTTAAAGTGCAATTAGGTGATTTTTCCCCCCACTCCAAATCTGATAGGAGTGAGCAAAGAGCTCAGTGAGGCAAACTCTGTGAAGAAAATTAGAGTGTAATTTGAGAAAGAGCTTTGGGGTTTTTTTCCCCTCTTATTTTTTCAGGAAATGTAGCTCATGTGTATTTATGAGACTGGCCTAAGATTAATCATTTCTGAATGATGAGGGTAACTCTGGCTTGATAAATGGACCATACCTAATTCTACACTGTGCTTCTTCAGTGGCCCTGAAAAGGAGCAGAAGAATATAAATGGCATTATCTTCCACTCTGTTTCTGCTTAGCTTCATACCATAACTGTTTGTTTTCCCCCTATCATGGTAGTTTTGTTTGTTAGATGCAATAAAGTCAGACTTACCACTCAGAGCATAAATGCTGTTTTAACTCTTTCTTCTCTTTTGCATAGCCATGGTCAGAGAGACACTGCACAGATTCTTTTGATGAGAGGAGCCAAATATTTACCAGACAAAAATGGTGTCACTCCACTGGATCTCTGTGTACAGGTATTGAATTGGCAACACTCTTCTCTTGTGGCTTTCTGTCACCAGCTACAGTGCCAGCTGATCAGTAGTGTTCTTCTGGTGGTTTTTAAAGCCTGCAGTGAAACAGAAATGCAAAAAGAGGTTTTTTGCAATTAAATTGATCCTACAGGCAGGCTTCAAATTTCTACCCTATGCAAAAGTCTTTGTCTTTAAAGGCTTTGTGGGGTTGCAGAACTCTGTTTGACTGGAGAGTTTGTGAATCCTTGGTGTAAAAGCCTTCTTCACTCTCCAGTTCCACAGTCCCCAGGGCACCACTTCATACATCAAAATTCGGTCAGCTTCTCTTAGGTGTGTTAGTGACACCTGGTGTTTGCTGTGCTGATGTTTAATCAAAGTGGTTTTTGGTCTTACTTCTTAGGGTGGTTATGGAGAGACTTGTGAAGTCCTCATACAGTACCATCCTCGGCTGTTCCAGACAATAATTCAGATGACACAGAATGAAGACCTACGGGAAAACATGGTAATGCAGGATGCTGCCTTTGGTACTTTCTCATCTGTGGTATGGAGATCTGAGTAGAATCATAGAATCAGTCAGGGTTGGAAGGGACCACAAGGATCATCCAGTTCCAACCCTCTCTGTCATGGGCAGGGACACCCTACCCTAGTTCAGGCTGCCCACAACCTCATCCAGCCTGGCCTTAAACACCTCCAGGGATGGGGTCTCAACCACCTCCTTGGGCAACCCATATGATCATCCTGGTTAGAAGCCACCACCAGCAGCTGACTGCCAGTGCCAGAGTAGTTTGCCACTGTGCATTTTTATTCCCCTGTGGATAGAATTTTAATTTTAATTTTAACTTAGTGTTCTACCTTCATAGCTGGCAAAGTGATCTAGACAGTGTAAGAATTGCAAGAGCAAATTTGTTGCAAGCTTCACTGGAAAGATGCTGGGAGAGAATTCTATACATACAATTACTTGGTGTGATGGGGTCTGTTTTCCTTCATTTAGTGGTTATCTGCAGATATGCATTCTAGGATGTGTCTCAAGGCTTGTATCCTCTAGAATGAACTTGAACATTTGTTTGAAGTTGCCTTGTACAACAAGATTGCATCCACAGTTCCTTTTGCTTATTATTGCTGTAGATGAAACTCTTCTGTTCCCTTTTCAGTGGTTCTTCTGTATCTTGTTTATTACTGTGGGGCAGTGCAATCTAAAGCAAAGGAAAAGCAAGGAAAATAATTTGTATTTCTTGATTGCTTAGAAGGCAGGAAGGATGAGGTAGTTGGTTTTTTTTTTTTTCCCTTCCAAATCTAGCTAGCTGTGAGTTCTTAATTTATTGTTTGGTTACAAATAACTGCAAAAAGAGTCTTTGCAGACTGGAATTTATTTTTTCTTTCTTAAGGAATAAAAAAAAAAGCTTAGATTTAGTAAGGTGTTGGCTGCCACTCCACTGAACTTGGTTTGCTAGCTCCTTGAAGGTGTTATTGTTCTCTGTAATCCCATTAGTTCCACTACAAGACTGAGGATTTATGTCTATGTAGAGACACTGTTTAAATTTCAGAGACAGGGCTGAGTTTTACAAAGTAAAATGACAGAGAGGTGAGAATTCCCAAGTATGTTAGAAGCACTGGGAGGTGGTGTAGGGGATTTCAGATAAAAGGGAAAGCTGAGCTAAATAGAACAAAGAAGACTTCCTACAGAAAGGGAAATGGCAAAGTGTAGAAGTGAAGACGGCAAGAAAACTGATTTCATCTGTGTGAGTAATGGTGGAGGTGTGTGCAAAGCCAAGATCTGAGTGGAGGGTATGCAAAATCTAGTAGATAATACATGGTGTAATTAATGCTTCATTGCCAGGGTGGGAGCATATATTGAGTATGTTCTTCTGTGGCCAAATCTGAGCTGTTGTGCCCAATGTCTTGGTCAATGACTAGTTCACCTCTGAAAGTGGTGAGATGAAGAGGCTGGAAGTCAGGACTCACATTGGAAAGGTTATTGACAAGCTGGAATAATTATCTATGGACTGCAGGGAGAAAGATGCTGCATTAGTTATTTGGAGCTAGAGAGTTAGCTGAACCTTGAGTCAAACTTCAGCCTAGTCAAGGACAATTAAGTCTTAGAAGAGATAGATCAGTGAAGCTGCAGGGCTTCCAGAGTAGAAGACATCTGGTAATCAGGTAGGCAAATTGGGCAAGCCAGTTTGGGTTGCTGATACAAATGCCTTGGGCAGAGCAGTGAAGGCAGACAAGCTTTTTGAGGTTCCTTTCCATTGCAGCTTTCTACAGGAAGAGAGCAGAATTACTGAGCTGTCTGAAAGTGAGACAGAAGGGAGTAGATGAGGATGCAGTAGGAGTGCCTGAAGAGCAGTGCCACTCAAGAGTTAGCTTGTCTGCAAAATAAGGGCCAGGCGAGAGAGAAGGGTAGAGCAAAGGAGCTGAAGTCAGGGCAGTGTCTGGACATGTGCAGTGTTTAGTCTTTGTGAGCAAGTGATGGTATTAGCAAGAAGAAGGCCATTTTTGAGGAGAAGGTGGTGATAACAATTATTGATTAACAGGGTATAACTTCTTACCAAGGAAGGGCATTGAATATCTTGATTATATGAAGACAGGGAGAACAAACTTCACAATGCAAGGCTCATGCACACTGTGTCATGAACTGGGAAGTTACGGATTATGAAACTGAAAATCTGCTTTTAGCTTTCAGAAGTTGAAAGTGTATCCCACTAATCTTGCCAACAGCAGTTAAGTTGTTTCTGTGAATTGGTGGCTGGTTAAGCATTCTGTGCTCGTGGCATCCTGTAATACCACCTGTCCTGTGGCAGGTACTGACACTACGATGGATTGCTTCTAGCATTCTTGAGAAGTGCTAATGAAACACCACTTGAGCTTAGATTACATGTTGAACAATGCAGCCATAAATGAATGTTGGTAAATTTTAATGCTTGGCTGGTAACATTTTAAGTGAAATGTTGATCTGGCACTGACATAATGCAGGTTTGTTTTCTTTTGCTCTCTCAGTTGCGGCAAGTTCTGGAGCACCTGTCCCAGCAGAGTGAAAGCCAGTATCTGAAAATCCTGACGAGTCTTGCTGAAGTTGCTACAACAAATGGTCACAAACTGCTTAGGTAAGTGTGAAAAGATCATAAGCAGGCTGAGAGTGTCACGTAGTAGTTTTGATCATCTAAACTACCTGATGCTGAGCATGTGCTGGAGTAAGGGGCTCTCAAATGTGCTTCTGTATGACAGCGCCTGTCTAGGTCAGTGTCTTCATTTGAGGCCTTCAGCACTGAAAGTTGGTGGTGCTATGTGTGGCTGCTGCTGCCAGGAAGCTTGAGTTGGTTAGGATGAAGACTCAGCTTAACAGGGTGCTGGGCCAGCTCATTTCAACTAAACTATCACCTAGAAAGGCTAGACTCAATCCTTCTGGGCTGGCAGTCGGTGGTTCTCTGTAACTCACACAGAAGTGTGGGTGTTGTTGGGTTAGTTTAGCTGTGGAGCTCTAGGAAGGGAAGATTTTTAGCCAATTATCAATCATTCTTTTGTCCTACTCTTCTTTTTTTTTTTCTCTTCAACATCCCTAGATGTTTTCTTAATATGTTTAAGGAGAGCTTGCTGGCCTCTTCAGTTAAGAGGACACAAAACTTCTAATGTGTTTATTGGGAGAATAACATAGTGGTGCTGTTGTGTAGTATCTCTGGAGCAGGAATAGCGATGTCTTTACTGATGCCTTGTCTGAGTGAGGTAGTTAATGGGCATTGAGGGTAGCAGCTGGGCAAGAGTGGGCAGTGGCAGAGATGTTGAGGTGCTGGAAGGTGTCCAGAGAAGGGCAACAAGGCTGGTGAAGGGCCTGGAACACAAACCCTATGAGGAGAGGCTGAAGGAGCTGGGGTTGTTTAGCCTGGAAAGGGGAGGCTCAGGGCAGACCTCATTGCTGTCTACAACTACCTGAAGGGAGGCTGTAGCCAGGTGGGGGTTGGTTTCTTCTCCCAGACAACCAGCAACAGAACAAAGGGACACAGTCTCAAGCTGTGGCAGGGCAGGTCTAGGCTGGATGTTAGGAGGAAGTTCTTCACAGAGAGAGTGGAATGGGCTGCCCAGGGAGGTGATGGAGTCGCCGTGCCTGAAGGTGTTGAAGCCAAGCCTGGCTGGGGCACTTAGTGCCATGGTCTGGTTGATTATCTAGGGCTGGGTGCGAGGTTGGACTGGATGAGCTTGGAGGTCTCTTCCAACCTGGTTGATTCTGTGGTTACAGTGCTTCTGTCTGACTTTGAGGCAGGTGCAGGAGATGAAAGTTAAGATTCACTATGTTTTAAAGCTTAAGTGTTTGGAGTTTTTTCCAGCATGTGTGTCAGATCCCACCATTAGGTTTACTTACTCCTTAATATGCTAAATTGTTTCCTCTAGGAAAAGAAACTTAACTATTCCATTTTCTATTTCCCCTCAGCTTGTCAAGCAATTATGAAGCTCAAATGAAGAGTCTCTTAAGGATCGTGAGGATGTTTTGCCATGTCTTTCGCATTGGCCCATCCTCTCCCAGTAATGGAAATGACATGGGCTACAATGGAAATAAAACTCCAAGAAGTCAGGTGTTCAAGGTCAGAAAAGTATATGATGTTGTTAGGAAGATAGACCTTAAAGAGATGAATTTCACAAAGCATGCATTCATTAATCAGACATCTCATGAACAGGACGTAAGTTTGGTTGTTGTCCCTATCCCTTCTTAAGTTAAACCTTCTTCTTTTGCTCAGGGATTATTTTTGCTTTGGCTTCCACTGGATTCCCTTACCTGCTGTGCACATCTCATCTCATGATTTCTGTTTATTTCTTACTTAGTATATTGTTTGTTAGGTTGGTGAAGGTTTAGTTCCTCTGCTGATTTTGGTAAACTTCTTGTTGTTATTTTCTGTTCTTTCTGTTATTGTTTCAAAGTGTAGTAACCTCAAAGTGTGGTACTATTTCTGATAGATTGTATTAATGTGATTTCAAAATGATATTTGGAGATTCCTTGGGTGCTCAGTTGTATCCAGCTTCACAAGAGAAATGGAGGCAACTGAGTTCTTAATCTCTTCAGTGTCTTCACTGTGACCATGATATTTGGTCCAAGTTGCTGTTGGATTTTATTACAAGCCACAGGTCTCCCAGCTCGTTGTCTCCTTTCTAGGAGGTCTGTACCTCAAAACAAAAGAGTAAGGATGGGTTTGTACCAGATTTCAGTTCTATTGGGTTAAAGCTGATAGTTAAAACTTGTTACATAGGTTATAAGAGGTGCAGTGATGGGATTGTACCAGATTTCAGTTTCATGGGTTTGAAGCTGGTGGTAGTGGGTAAAGATCGACTCTGTTGAAGTTGATAACTTCAAAAATGGGTGTGGGGTTCTGCTGATGCTTTTCTGTTTCATAAAGCTACATATTAGTGACCCTTACTTTCTCTGAGGCATCTGAGCTGCTATCAAAATGAGCTGTGGGAGCTCACATCTCACTGGATGTGTGCTTGGATCTGAATCTCCGTTGGGTTGTCGGGGGGTTGCTCCATCTGCCGTGTACAGGGAGCTCCTTTGAGCAGGGCCTTAAAGCACTGGCACACTCTGTGGCAACTCAGCATGTGTATTGTCTCTCTCCTTGACTGCAGCAGTATGCTGTGTGACAACCAGGAGGCCAGACTGTTCATGCTTCACCCTTTCCAAATGATTTTTTCTATTTTCCTTCTCTATTAATTTTTTCCTTTGTGCTCCATGGCTTCAAGTATGTAATTTTTCCCTGACTATTTGACTCTTATCTCTAACATGACTTGTAAAGGATCATTTAAAGCTTTTAAATCTGCATGGTGTTTATTTACCTTAAGGGCATTATTCACACTATTAATATACTCTAATGTCAACATGTCCCTTTATGTTTTGTTTTTGCATCTGTTTATTGCAGCCCCTGGAACTGCTCTGGCATTCACTAGATGAGTGGCTCGTTCTTATAGCCACAGAGCTGATGAAAAACAAAAGGGACTCTGCCAACATCACTTCTATTTTACTGAAGCAAAAAGCACCAGATCACGAGGACGCTGCTCCTGCACCTTCCTTTGCTACTGCAGGAACTGAAGGCAGAAAAGAGCTATCTGCTGATGCTTACGATCCTGGGGGGAAGCAGGAAGCCTGTGCTGATTGCCAGGATGTTATCTCCATGACAGCAAACAGGCTAAGTGCTGTCATTCAGGCCTTTTATATGTGCTGCTCCTGCCAGATGCCTCCGGGGTAAGGAGAAGGGTCTGTTTATTACCTAGACTGTTGCCATTTAAAACCCCTACCTGCTTGCTTGGAAGAGTGATGGTGCTGACCAGATGCTATTAGTGACAGTCAAGGATATGAATAGAATAGAATAGAATAGAGTAGAATCAATCAGGTTGGAAGAGACCTCCAAGATCATCCAGTCCAACCTAGCACCCAGCCCTATCCAGTCAACCAGACCATGGCACTAAGTGCCTCATCCAGGCTTTTCCTGAACAACCCCAGGGACGGTGACTCCACCACCTCCCTGGGCAGCCCATTCCAATGCCAATCACTCTCTCTGCCAACAACTTCCTCCTAACATCCAGCCTATACTTCCCTTGGCACAACTTGAGGCTGTGTCCCCTTGTCCTGTTGCTGGCTGCCTGGGAGAAGAGACCAACCCCCACCTGGCTACAACCACCCTTCAGGTAGTTGTAAACAGCACTGAGGTCTGCCCTGAGCCTCCTCCTCTCCAGACTAAACAACCCCAGCTCCCTCATAGGGTTTGTGTTCCAAGCCCCTCACCAGCTCTGTTGCCCTTCTCTGGATACATTCCAGCACCTCAACATCTTTCTTGAGTTGAGGAGCCCAGAACTGGACACAGTACTCAAGGTGTGACACAGTACTCAGGGTGTACTATTGTTTTTAGTGCTTTTGAGTTATGTGAACGCTGGGTTTTGGCGTTGTTTTGTTTGTTTTATTTTCCTTTTAGTTGGGGTTTTCCCTTGTTGGATTACTTTGGCTTTTTTGTTTTTGTTTTCATGGCACCAAAGAGCACAGCAAGATTTCCATCCTGCTGCTGCTTGTTGACAACGCTGTGTTGGGGCACATGTTTTGTCCTAAATGTCTAATGGCCCTTTCTAATCCTCTGGGATACTTGCAGGTCATGTAGTTTTGATCTCATGGAAGTTAACTGTTCTTGCTGTTTGCTCTTCATGTGAAAGTATTTAATTTCATGGCATTATCCAAAAAGAAGAGCTGTAATTCATAGGTTTTTTTTTTTCCTGAGCTTATATTTGTGCTGGAGTAAAACTCCAGCATCAAAACGTTTGGCTATGTTGCAGAAATTGGTAACAAGAGGAGTTCAGTCTCCAAGTGATGCTTACATGGAAGGAATCCTGTCTTGGCTTTGCAAAACATAGTTTTGTATGGAACAGAATTTAGGTGGTGCTTATTATTTTTTCTTGGCAAACAGTTCTGTTATTTCACAAAGCTTTTCAGTACCTCCTTGCCCCCTGTTACTGAGTTTGACAACCTAATGGTGCTGGGCCTGGTCCTGTTCAATATCTTTGTTGGTGATCTGGACCAGGAGATTCAGTCCAGCATCAGTAAGCTTGCAGATGACACTAAGCTAGGAGCAGGTGTGCAGCTGTTGGACAGTAGGAGAGCCCTGGAGAGGCAGACTGGATGGGTGGGCAGAGGCCAATGGGATGAGATTGAACAAGGCCAAGTGCAGGGTTCTACACTTTGGCCACAACAACCCCAAGCAGCACTACAGGCTGGGGACAGAGTGGCTGAGAGCAGCCAGGCAGAGAGGGAGCTGGGGGTGCTGGTAGAGAGGAGCTGAAGATGAAGCAGCAGTGCCTAGGTGGGCAGCAGAGCCAATGGCATCCTGGGCTGGCTCAGGAGCAGTGTGGGCAGCAGGACAAGGGAGGTTCTTCTGCC
>WAAF01006032.1:348574-370056 GCA_013400475.1 Tricholaema leucomelas
TTCAAGACAAGCCTGGATGAGGCACTTCGTGCCATGGTCTCGTTGATTGTTTAGGGCTGGGTGCTAGGTTGGACTGGATGATCTTGGAGGTCTCTTTCAACCTGTTTGATTCTATAATTCTGTTCTATGAATCATGTTTCTTCCTGTCCCTCTTCCTCACTACAGTTTAGAAGAGATGTGGTGGAGGTTTATAGAGTGATCGAGAGTATAGAACAATGTGTGGACACTGTAGATGTGTGGAAGGACTGATGTTATAGGTGCTTCCATTGCTGTACTGAGGGCTGGAAGGACTCAACAGCCAAGTGTGTAGCTCCACTTGTTGGAGTAGTTGTTAACAGTTAATGTTTAGGTTGCTTGAGCTTCTTTTTTATTGGTATTTTTGCCTCTTTTGTCAGTTTATTATGAAATGTCAGTGCTGTTGAATATTTCATTTCATAATTGCCTGGTTCCACAACATCAGCCTCTGCTTACATAGTGTTTTATTGGGGGGGGGGTGGAAGACAACAATTTGTGCAATTCAACTTCCTTCCAACTTCGTTAACCAAAGCATCTTGTGGTTTCTTTGGCCAGGATGACATCACCTCGGTTTATAGAGTTTGTCTGTAAACATGATGATGTCCTCAAGTGTTTTGTTAACAGGTAAGCTTCAGAAAACAGGGGATTTATCATTTCTTGGTTTTAATCTCCCCCCACCCACAGTAATTTAAACTCATATTTTTCTTCTCCCTCAGTCGTAGCTTTAAGTTACTGCTGTGGCATATTGTGGTGGTTTGGAGTTCAGTGAACTCTTGTGCGTGTAAGAAAGTTGGGGAGAGACTTTTTTAGAGGGGCTTGTAGTGATAGGAGAAGAGGGAATGGATTGAAGCTTGCAGAGGGGAGATCTGGACTGGAAATTAGGAAGAAGTTCTTGACAGTGAGGGTGGGGAGGTGCTGGAACAGGTTGAGTCTCTGTCCTTGGAGCTACTCAAGGTCAGGCTGGACAAAGCTCTGAGCAACCTGATCTAGTAGAGGATGTCCCTGCTGACTGCAGGGGCTTGGTCTGGATGACTTTTGGAGGTTCCTTCCAACCCAAACCATTCTATGATTCTGTAAGTCATTTGCAGTCACTAGTTAGGAAGACATTAGAGAACAGAGTCTGGAGCTCTTCTCTGTGACTAACTACATTGTCTTTTTATGTTAACTTTGTGTGTCATGAAGCATTATTTTTAGCTCTCTGACTAACAGGCTTCTAACCTATTTTTTTTTCCTTTCAGAAATCCAAAAATAATTTTTGATCACTTCCATTTTCTTCTGGAGTGTCCTGAACTAATGTCCAGATTTATGCACATCATAAAAGCTCAGGTAAATGTTAGGAGATGCTTAGTTCCAACCTCTAGGATAGAAAGAGTTTTCTTAAAGTATGCTTAAATATATAATCCATTTGTGGAGGGTAGAAGTAGTGAGTGTGGGCTCCAGTGCTTCTAAATATAGGCTGTGGAAAAATAGCTTTAAACAGATGTGGCAGCCAGATTTCTGTATTAGTAATTCCTTCAAAGGCAGCTGTAAGGCCCTTTGGTATGGTCAACCTTCAACAGGCTTTACAAGCCCAACTTCTAGTTAAACACAGTTAACTTTCCAATACTTATTGCTTTGGAAGGTTTCTGCTTCCTGTAGGCTGTTTCTCCTTCTCAGTGAACTTCAGGACAAAGATTGCTCCTTTCTATCACTTGTGTTTCTGTGCTAAGCTGTGCTTGATAATCAGCAATGTTAGAGAAGCCAGTGGCTGACCTGGTCTAGTGGGAAGTGTCCCTGCCTGTGGCAGGAGGATTTGAGCTAGATGATCTTTAAGTTCCCTTCCAACCCAAACCATTCCATCAATCCTTGCTCCCTGCCCTGGAAGCAATGTGCTGCTATTTTTCTGCTGTGTGTATGACACCAAGCTGGGGGCAGATGTGGCTGGGTTGGAGGGCAGAAGGGCTGTGCAGCAGGACCTCGACTGCCTGGACAGATGGGCAGAGTCCAAGGGGATGGCATTCAATAAGTCCCAAGTGCCAGGGGCTGCACTTTGGCCACAACAACCCCATGCAGAGCTACAGGCTGGGGTCGGAGTGGCTGAGAGCAGCCAAACAGAAAGGGATCTGGGGGTGCTGATTGATACCCACCTGAACATGAGCCAGCAGTGTGCCCAGGTGGCCAAGAGAGCCAATGGCATCCTGGCCTGCATCAGGAATGGTGTGGCCAGCAGGAGCAGGGAGGTCATTCTGCCCCTGTACTCTGCACTGGTTAGACCACACCTTGAGTACTGTGTCCAGTTCTGGGCCCCCCAGTTTAAGAGGGACATTGAGATGCTTGAACGTGTCCAGAGAAGGGCAACGAGGCTGGGGAGAGGCCTCGAGCACAGCCCTACGAGGAGAGGCTGAGGGAGCTGGGATTGTTTAGCCTGGAGAAGAGGAGGCTCAGGGCAGACCTTATTGCTGTCTACAACTACCTGAGGGGTGGTTGTAGCCAGGAGGAGGTTGCTCTCTTCTCTCAGGCAGCCAGCACCAGAACAAGAGGACACAGCCTCAGGCTGTGCCAGGGGAAGTTTAGGCTTGAGGTGAGGAGAAAGTTCTGCACTGAGAGAGTCATTGGCTACTGGAATGGGCTGCCCAGGGAGGTGGTGGAGTCGCCGTCCCTGGAGCTGTTCAAGGCAGGATTGGACATGGCACTTGGTGCCATGGTCTAGCCTTGAGCTCTGTGGTAATGGCTTGGACTGGGTGATCTGTGAGGTCTCTTCCAACACTGGTGATACTGTGAGACTGTGACCTCCCACAGCTGTTGATGAGTAACTGGTGGCCCAGTCTCTCTGCATCACAGATTCAGCAAGGGCTGAAGGGCATCTCTAGTCCTTTCCTTTCCACCAAAATAGCTTGCAGCATGTTGGGCAGCACTGAGCACATGTCCAAAGTAGGTTGAGAAGGATCCATAACCATTTCCCAGTCGTGCTGATGAGTGAGGAATTCCTGAGTTGAATGCATCTGTCTGATGTGGGTTACCTCTTGCTTTGCAGCCTTTTAAAGACCGCTGTGAATGGTTCTATGAACACCTGCATGCTGGGCAGCCAGATTCAGACATGGTGCACAGGCCTGTCAATGAAAATGACATCCTTTTGGTTCACAGAGGTAACTGTGTTGTCAGTGGAATTAGTACCTGTTCAAAATGTGCTCTTGCCATTTAATATTGGTGAGGCCACACCTCAAAGATTGTGTTCAGGTTTGGGCCTCTCACTTAAAGGACACTGAGCTGCTGGAGCTTGTGCAGAGAAGAGCAGCCAAGCTGGTGAAGGGTCTTGAACACCAGTCCTAAGAAGAGTGGCTGAGGGAGCTGGGGTTGTTTTTAACTTTCAGAAGAGGAGACTGAGGAGAGACCTCATCGCCCTCCACAGCTACCTCAAAAGACGTTGGAGTGAGGTGGGGCTCAGTCTCTTCTTGCACACAACAAGTGACAGAACAAGAGGAAATGGGCTCAAGTTGTAACAAAGAAGGTTCAGGTTGAATATTAGGAACAATTTCTTCCAAGGAGGAGTTTTCAGGCACTGGAACAGACTGCCCAGGGAGGTGGTGGAGTCACCATCCCTGGAGGTATTTAAGAGACTTGTGGATGTGGCACTGAGGGACATGGCTTAGAGGCAGAGGTTTAGCAGTAGTGGTGGGACTATGAGCTGTAGATGAGTGGTTTGACTTGATCTCAGAGGTCTTTTCCAACCTCAGCACTTCTGTGACTCTATGAAATACAATTTAATGAATGCATTAAGCTAAAAACTGAATTGGTGCTTTGTATTCAGATTCTATTTTCAGGAGTAGCTGTGAAGTCGTCTCTAAAGCAAATTGTGCCAAACTGAAGCAGGGGATTGCTGTGAGGTTTCATGGAGAAGAAGGCATGGTGGGTACCACTGCATGGCTTGGCTTTCTGGTGTTTGTGTGTAGAAACACTAATTCTCTTCACAACATTGTTTGAACCAGTGTACCTGCAGTGAAATTTCTGGGTACTAACCTCTTCTGTTGTTTTGACATGCAGGGCCAGGGTGTGGTGCGTGAATGGTTTGATATTTTGTCCAGTGAAATAGTTAACCCAGACTATGCCTTATTCACACAGTCAGCTGATGGTATGTCTCTGCCTTCTTTCCCCCCCACCCCCACCTTTCATTTTAGAGTGTCATCTTCTTGTACCCAAGAAAAAAACCCACTTAGTTGGCCTCAGAATGTGAGATTGTTACTTTTAAAAAGGAACACTGACAAACTGGATCTTATTTCTGGAGAAGTTACCTGTTCCTAGCACATTTTTGTAGCTACAGGTGAAATCTTTTCTCTGTAGGAAGTTTCCTTGATTTTGTTCTCTTCTGTAAGAGCAGGATGAATTGTTGATTTTAATGAGTCTGTGCTATTTCTGCCTGGTAGTAGGAGGACATAGCACTTGGAGAGCAATGTAGAGACTACAAGAGAACTGTGGAGGTATTCCTTGATTTCCTTTTAGAAACCCATAAAGCAAATCAGTTGATTTCTGTGGTAAAACCAGATGTTAATCTCCACAACTCTACCTTGTGTTTGACTTCTTGTCTTTTGGGTGCTTCATATAAACTAGATTTAGATCAACAAAAGATTTCACATCATGGCCAGGTGCAAATGTTTCACTTTCTACTTGATAGCATTTTGGGAGGTGGCAAGGATTTCAGTCAGCAGTTAAGGCATAGATTAGTTGCTGGGAGGTAAAAGGAAATGTTCAGGGATATCTGTGTGAGGTGATCCTTTCCAAGGACATCAGGGCTGGACCATCTCCTGTCTGCATCTGGCTGGAGCCAGAAGAAAGGAAGTGGCTGAGTTCTGATCCTTGCTTTGTGCATGTTCACAAGCTGATAGAAGAATGAGCCAAAGGTGCACATAGCAGTATAGCAAGGTGGAGGACCAAATCTAGCAGGCCATGATTACCCTTGTGTTGATGATAATTACTTCAGAGTGGTGCCTGGGAGAGGCTCTGAGCAGTATTGTTGCAGTAACAGGATGCCATTGCATTCTAAGACATTACTCTCTGGTGTCTTTTTGGTGCAAACAAACTCAGTCAATCTTCCAGAACCCCACAGTAAAGCATTGGCAGCGCTTTCAGGTGCCCACAGTGCTGGATAAATGTGAATTTAACCTAAAAACCCAACATCCAGTCACTAAATGTGGTAATTCTTTTGTTTTACAGGGACAACTTTCCAGCCCAACAGCAACTCCTCTGTAAATCCAGATCATCTGAACTACTTCCGCTTTGCAGGCCAGATTCTGGGGCTGGCTCTGAATCACAGGCAGCTGGTGAACATCTACTTCACAAGATCATTCTACAAACACATTCTGGGTATGGCTTTGTTGAAATCCTCTTTATTAGCTGTAGCAGTTATCCTGTAAACCTTTAAACACATCAAACCTTTTTCTTTTTGTCCTGGAAATGAGCGTCTTGTGTATCAGCTCTCTTGGCTCCTCAATTCAAGAGAGATGTTGAGGTGCTGGAAGGTGTCCAGAGAAGGGCAACAAGGCTGGGGAGGGGCCTGGAACACAAACCCTGTGAGGAGAGGCTGAAGGAGCTGGGGGTGTGCAGCCTGGAGAAGAGGAGGCTCAGGGCAGACCTCATTGCTGTCTACAACTACCTGAAGGGAGGCTGTAGCTAGGTGGGGTTGGCCTCTTCTCCCAGACAACCAGCAACAGAACAAGAGGACACAGCCTGAAGCTGTGCCAGGGGAGGTCTAGGCTGGATGTTAGGAGGAAGTTGTTGTCAGAGAGAGTGATTGGCATTGGAATGGGCTGCCCAGGGAGGTGGCGGAGTCACCATCCCTGGAGGTGTTGAAGCAAAGCCTGGATGAGGCACTTATTGCCATGGTCTGGTTGACTGGACAGGGCTGGGTGCTAGGTTGGGCTGGATGATCTTGGAGGTCTCTTCCAGCCGGGTTGATTCTATTCTATTCAGTCACAAGATAATGTGGCAGTCATTGCTGCTCCAGCCTGAGCCACTCTTAGGAGCTGCTGTGGTCTCAAAATGCAGAAATACATTAGCAAAGCTAAGTGAGAATTTTATACAGCTAGCAACTTTTAATCACATAGCTAATCTCTCCATTTGAATATGAATCTTAAATGGAAAGCAAGGCAGGCATCATTAATCTGTCTGAAGCATAATGATATCATTTAGCTGTCTTTAATGCTGCTGACTAGGAATGCCTGAGAGGCAGAGCGGTGCAGCCGGTTGCTGTTGTGGTCTGCGCACTCCTTTGCATCACAGTTGTGAAACTCATCTGTCCTGCTGTGTAGTGTCATTCTGAAAAGATTCCTTCCCTGCTTCACTCAGGGCCTGAATACAAAGCTGAGAATGTTTATGAACTCTGGCCAGCATCTGAGCAGGCAGGTTGCTGTGCCTGCAGTTCTTTGTGGTGTGTTTTAACAGAGAGAGAGGGAGCCCATGAGCTGTGGACTTTCCCGTCTGCCACTCCAACAAATACTTATTTCCTGCAATAAGTATTTCAGAACTACTGCAAGTCCATCCTGCCTCCTTCCCAAGCAGAGCTAATTCATACATATTCAAGAGGATTGGTCAGAAGGCTTTATGAAAATGCAGTTCTCTTTAGTTGGGAGGGACCAATTAACTGAGTGTGGCCAGCAGGAGAAAGGAGGTTATTCTGCCCCTGGACTCAGCACTGGTCAGGTCCCACCTTAAGTGCTGTGTCCAGTTCTGGGCTCCTCAATTCAAGAGAGATGTTGAGGTGCTGGAAGGTGTCCAGAGAACGGTGATGAAGCTGGTGAGAGGCCTGGAGCACAGCCCTGTGAGGAGACGCTGAGGGAGCTGGAGGTGTGCAGCCTGCAGAAGAGGAGGCTCAGGGCAGAGCTCATTGCTGTCTACAACTACCTGAAGGGAGGTTGTAGCCAGGTGGGGTTGGGCTCTTCTGCCAGACAACCAGCAACAGAACAAGGGGACACAGCCTCAAGTTGTGCCAGGGCAGGTCGAGACTGGATGTTAGGAGGAAGTTGTTGTCAGAGAGAGTGATTGGCATTGGAATGGGCTGCCCAGGGAGGTGGTGGAGTCACCATCCCTGGGGTTGTTCAAGAGGAGACTGGCTGGGGCACTTAGTGCCATGGTCTGGTTGACTGAATAGGGCTGGGTGCTAGGTTGGAGTGGATGAGCTTGGAGGTCCCTTCCAACCTGTTTGATTCTATGACCACTGTTAGCTGGTGGTGTCTGTGACCTAGAGCTCTTCTGAGAAAACCTTTGTGCCTTGTGATT
This sequence comes from Tricholaema leucomelas, assembly GCA_013400475.1. Classification (NCBI taxonomy): domain Eukaryota; kingdom Metazoa; phylum Chordata; class Aves; order Piciformes; family Lybiidae; genus Tricholaema lacrymosa; species Tricholaema leucomelas. The sequence goes on from WAAF01006032.1 coordinate 355,838, forward strand.
GTTGAACATGATGACTCTGTTCTGCGTTGTCATGAGAAACCTTTCCTCTTCCATCAAGATACTATAAAGAGTAAATTCCCTTTGTTACTCCTCTTAAGCACATTAATGAGGAAATTATCTATCAATATATTTTCTCTTCAAGTGGGATGTTGCTTGATCTGATTAGAAGAGCACTGCCTTGCAGTTTGTGCACACAGCATTTCAGCACTCTTGGCTCTTCCAGGGAAGTGCTGTAGCAGTTTTGGCACTGACTGCTAACCTGTGCATTTCATGTTGTTCTCTGGGGTGCTGCTTCTGCACTCCACAGCTCGCTCAGACTGCTTCTAATGGGCACCTTGTGGCACCTCACAATGCGCAGATGATTGTGAAGCAAAGAGAGCACTTCTTGATCACTCACTTTTGACTAAACCTACTACCACCCTCACCCCCTTCTTCAGCTTTTTGTGTCTTGGTAGAGCTAAAATATCTGTCAGAAGAGAATTAAAATAATTGGATTTGCCTTCTCGTGTGGAGAGGAGGGTAGGGCTCTTGTGCAGCCTCAGAGTCACTCTGTTCTGGGAATTTTGCTCAAATCTGAGTGCCCTGTCTGTGAAGGGGCTATAAATAGGCAGTGTCTAGCAAGTCTTCCCTTAATGCTTCTAAATGGACTCTGAAGTTCAGTCTGAAAATGTAAAATTCCAATCTTTTTTGTGTGTAGTGAGTCTGGTAGCAAACACGATTGAAGAGAAGAAACCCAAAGACAGCAGGAGGTTTTCTAAGTACAGAAAGGTTGTCTGTTTATTCCCTCCCTTCCCTCCACTACATCAATTTTCTGGGGGAGAAGCTTAGTCTGTAGAGCAATGGATTATTTGGGTTTCTGAAAGTGCTGTAGGAAACTTGTGAGGTTTTTGTAGGGAAATGATTGCACCTGATGTGTGCTGTACAATTAGGTGCTTTTACTGCAGTCCATTAGCGAGCTGAAATTGTGCAGACTGATGCTCAAATGCTGTGCCATTTGCTTCCTTGGGAGGAAGGATGTGCAGAGAAAACTTCTTCAATCCTTTTAGGCTGTGGTTAAAGGTAGCTGTGCTGCAGTGAATCCTTTCTCCTCTTTCCTTTGGTATTCTACTCGTTTCTCTCTAGAGGGCAACCTTCTACCAGCCAAAGTCAGAGCCTTTCTTTTGCTTTGCCCTATTTACTGAAGGGCTTTTGTCTCTTTTTCTAGGTATACCTGTAAATTACCAGGATGTAGCATCCATTGATCCAGAGTATGCCAAGAATTTGCAGTGGATTTTAGATAATGACATCAGTGACCTGGGTTTGGAGCTGACCTTCTCTGTTGAGACCGATGTGTTTGGAGCAATGGAGGAAGTGCCGCTGAAGCCAGGGGGTGCAGGCATACTTGTTACACAGGAGAACAAGGTGAGTGCTGCACCCCTGTACACTCTCTCCTCTTCTATCAAGGCAGAAGGTCATTCCAGAAGCAGGAATACACATTGTTAGCCTGATCCTGCACTGTTTCCTGCAATGTAGTCAGGTATTGGGCTCCTCAATTTAAGAGAGATGCTGAGATACTGGANCTAGGGCTGAGTCCTAGGTTGGAGTGGCTGAACTTGGAGGTCTCTTCCAACCTGGTTGATTCTATGATTCTATGACAGGTTTAGTTCAAGGTGTGATGGATAAGAAAACCAATTAGTCTGACCTTGTAAACAAGTGGGAAAAAAGGTTCACAGAGACACAAAGGTTGGGAAAGACCTTTAAGGTCAAATCCAACTCGATCCAATATCACCATGCCCATGAAACCATGTCCCCAAGTGCCATGCCCACACGTTTCTTGAACACCTGCGGGGATGGTGACTCCACCACCTCCCTGTGCAGCCTGTTCCAATCCCTGATCACTTTTGCAGTCAAGAATTTTTTCATAATATCCAACCTAAACCTCCCTGGCACAATTTCAGAGCATTTCCTCTTGTCCTCACCTGATGCTAGGGAGAAGATACTGCCCCCAACCTCACTCCAGTCTTCATTCAGGGAGCTGTAGAGAAGAATGAGGTCTCCCCTCAGCCTCCTTTTCTCTAGGCTAACCAACTTCAGTTCCATCAGCTGCTCCTCAGCAACCCTCTTCTCCAGACCCTTCAGCAGCTTCCTTACCCTTCTCTGAACACACTTCAGCCCCTTAATGTTCTTGGAGTGAGGGGCCCCAAACTGAACTCAGTATTTGAGGTGTGGCCTCACCAATGCCAAGTACAGACGCCACCTTCACCTCCCTACTCCTGCTGGTCACACTATTGCTGCTCGTGGGCAGAACTGCAGTTGGTTGTTGTGGACTCTTTTGCACCTTATGTCTGTTTTGTGTCCTGTTTCTCATGTGCCAGGCCCAGCAAACCTCACTTGCCCACCACACAGACAGCTGCTGTGTTGAAAATGCCCACTTGGTGTCAGCCTCTGTTCTGACAACCTTCTAGCTGGCGCTGCAGCAACTGGCACTGGACTCCTGAGTGGTTAATCCTCGTTTCTATGAAGGCAGAGTGGCATTCCAGAAACAGGAATATATATTGCCAGCCTGATCCTGCACTGTTTCTTGCCATATAGTCAGTCATGAAGGAATACAGATGCTAAACCAAGGCTAGTTGTGAAGGATGATTAATTTCTTCATTGCCTACCAGAGAAAACAAAGGTCTTGATTCTTCTTTCTGGGCAGTTTCAGCTCCTCAACATATAAAACAGTTGACACAAGCTGTGATTTCCTAGCCACTGTTTAAAAACTCTTATCAGTTAGCATGGAATTAGAAGCTTGCCAGCTCCAGGATACCCTCAGTCATTAGCACTAGACCAGGTTGCTCAAGGCCTCGTCCAGCTTGAAGGCCTCCAGGGAGATGTGTGATGTACTGAGGGTTGTGTGTGTCTGTGAGTTCACCTGAGCACTGTGTACGTTGGCTGTTAGATACCTTACCCTTGTTCTTTGCCTTGCAGGCAGAGTATGTCCAGCTTGTGACAGAGCTTCGAATGACCAGAGCCATTCAGCCTCAGATCAATGCCTTTTTACAGGGCTTCCACATGTTCATTCCACCATCTCTGATCCAGCTCTTTGATGAATATGAACTGGTAAGCAGAAGGCCTATACTGGTTGAAAATGCTTTTGTTCAGCTTATTTATCACTAGTGTAGTGATGCAGAAGTGAAGCTCTGTACTCAAAACATAAACTTTTTGTATCTTTCACTTGGATTTTGCTTTTTGAAATCCAATAGTGAGGATCTCAGTGTGTCTTGGATTTTGTTTCTTGAAATCCAGCAGTGAGGATCTCAGTATATCTGTTCCTGCTTACCCTGGTTAATTAGCACAGCCATCATCCTGGAGCATGGTAGCTTCACATGTCAGTGCTAGTTGCTTTAAACTGCAGTCAGGATGCTGTGGCCTTGAAGCCTTTTACTATTTTCTTTGGAGAGGACAGATGTCCTTTAAAAGTAAGAAGGGACTATCTGCTGTCTTTTCCTGACTCACAAAACCAAATGCCAATAGGTTTTTGTGGTGGTTTGGTCTTCTGTAACCAACACATCTCAACTTCGGTCTCAAGTCATGGCAGAACTCAGAACTGCTTTTTTTTAGTTCAGATTCTTTGGCAGTAATTTCTCTCTTGGTACTGTGTACTTACATGAAACAGATCATGGGAAGTTACCTGAATTCAAGAACAAAAAGGTATAAAATGTTGCCTTAAAATGCAATTGCAGCTTCCCACGGTTGCAACTGAGGAGAGAAAGCCCTGTGATTTTTGTGCTTCTTAAAGGCATTACTTCTGAAACCAGCATAGGCCCTCGAAATGGTTGGTCTGGAGGGCTGCTCACAATCTCTCTGCTTCTTCTGCAGGAGCTGTTGTTGTCTGGTATGCCAGAAATTGATGTGAATGACTGGTTAAAGAATACAGAATACACCAGTGGCTATGAGAGAGGAGACCAAGTTATTCAGGTAACATTCTTACGATGGTGCTTGATTGTTACAGGCTCTTGCTTGGTAATCCAAAAAAGAAGAGATGCTGCTGCTGTTGTTGTCATTTTCTCTCTGCTGTTTATGGAAGCTTTTATTTTGGCAGAAAATAGGTGGAGGGTTTGTGTTCATACATTCAGTGCCTTAGTTGTGTGTTGAATTTTGTGTGGAAATTTCCATCATTCCAGTGACAAACACATGAATACTCCATTTATTGCTTTACTGTTGTCAAATCCAAGTATTTAATGGAAAATACAAGCTAACTTCTTTGTCATTTAGTGGTTCTGGGACGTGGTGGAAGAGCTAACTCAGGAAGAGAGAGTTTTACTGTTGCAGTTTGTTACTGGCAGGTGAGAAACTCTTCTGTAACAACAAATCGTCTGGATACTGAGATAAGTCAGAGACTTCATATCCATAGACTCATAGAATGGGTTGAGTTGGAAGGGAACTTAAAGCTTATCCAGTCTCAACCCCCTGTGATGGGCAGGGACACCTCCCACTAGCACAGGTTGCTCAAGGCCTCATCCAGCCTGGCCTTGAACACCTCTGGGGAGGGAGCATCCACAGCCTCCCTGGGCTAGGTATTACCACTGAAGATGACCTAACTAGAAACCTTTCCTGCATGCTTTGATCAATTTTGCATGTTGATCAAAGTAGACAAAGTGTCTGTTAATACTTTTGCTGCCTGTGCTGCCAGCAGAGTGATTGATCACCTGTTTATTGTAGTTGACTGCTTTGCAAGTGGCCTCTCTTGCTGTGCCAGGCGATTTTTAACAAGGCAGTAGTGAATTGAACTGCACTTCATATTCTTCTTCCTGTTGCATATTTATGTGGCTCTTGGCTTCTCCAGTAATCAATATGGGCTTTAATACATGAGATAAGTGGGGATCACCTCAGCCAGTGTACACACAACAGCCCCCTCCTGAAGCTGAGTGGAATTTAACATCGGTGCAGCGTGTCAAGATCAAGTGAAGCTGTAACCTTATGCAAGACTGTTTGCTTTGTATAGGATTTCTGTCCTAAATTCCACCACTTCTTCAGAGGAACTTTTATTTCCTTTGTGCTTTGGGGCCAGTGGGGGAAGGTTTTGTGCAGCAAATACTCCTGTGAGCTGGGTGAGTTGCTGAGCCAGTTGCTGGGTCTGTGCATACAGCTGTTGGAGTGTTGTGGACCCATGGACACAAGTGTGGCATCTGAGCTGTGTCACCCAAGTCATTTCTTCCTGGTGGTAGGTAGAGGTGGCACCATCTTCTTAATTTGATGTTGCCTTCATATTCTGGGATTTATGGAGGAGCTGACTTTGTGTTTATAAGTTTTTGTGGTTAAGCACTGGTAAAATACAAATCAAGGTCATCAAACCTCATCTTTTATTCAAAGGAATTTCACAGTCATGGCTGTATCAAGTGGCACAGCCTTTAATTTCTATTAGTTTCACTTGATTTATTCTGGATTTCAGTCTTTAGCTAGTTCTGTGTACACTGAGCTGTCTGCAGAAATGAGTCTTGCAGTTTTAGTTGCACATCTGTTGCATGTCAGCTGCCTGCCTTTTATTTTTAGTGGGCTACTTTGCTTCTAAATTTAAACTTCAAATAAGGATCTTTTAAGAGATAAAATCCTCTTTCAAATGCTTCTTAAAACATTCCAAATGATGCTGGAGTGGCATTTGCTACTTCATGACATTTGGGATAATCTACTGATAGATAAAAATGCTTTGAAAAGCAAAGCAAAACAGAAGGGAACTGTTCTTGAGTATCTCTTCTGCACTGTTTTCAGTGAAATCTCTGCTAAATAAGTGGGATAACAGAAAAGTTAAGATTCAAGAGTCACAGATTTCATCAGGTTGGAAGGGACCCTCAAAGGTCATCTTTCCAGATGTAAACTTCAGCATTTTGTTAGTGTTGAAGTTGCCAAAGTGACCGAGCTGTCATATTGCTCTTGCTGAGGGCTGTTTGTACACTCAGTAGAAGAGGTCAGACCTTGTAAGAGGTAAGATTTCCTCTGTGCACACTGGGAAGGCTTTCTTGTCTATATTGGAAAGAAAACTCATTCTTGGAGACATAGGTTGGCAGCCATATATTGCTTTTAAATGTTCAGAACCCTGATGCTATAGAATTCTGCCCTTAGATTCTAGCCTTCTAATAAGCTAGATTGTAAAACCTCTTGGCTAATGATGGGTTGAAGAGACCTTTTCAGCAGTTAGGGCTGTGTTTATTGCTGATTTTATGTGGAATTCTCTTGGCTCATGGCTAGAGTTAAAGAATGTTTGGACTTGATGATCTTAAAGGTGAGACAGTGGAACTGGTCATGCATGCCCCCTCTTTGGAGTTGTTTCAAGGCTAGGTTGGATGAGGTCTTGAGCAACTTGGTCTAGTGGAAGGTGTCCAACAAGGGGACACAGCCTCAAGTTGTGTTGGGGGAGGTATAGGCTGGATGTCAGGAGGAAGTTCTTCACAGAGAGAGTGATTGGCATTGGAATGGGCTGCCCAGGGAGGTGGTGGAGTCACTGTCCCTGGGGGTGTTCAAGAGAAGCCTGGATGAGGCACTTAGTGCCATGGTCTAGTTGACTGGATAGGGCTGGGTGATAGATTGGACTGAATGATATTGGAGGTCTCTTCCAACCTGGTTGATTCTATTCTATTTTATTTTTTTCCAACTAGGTGATCTTTAAGTTCCCTTCCAACCCAAAGAATTCTATGGATTCTTGATACAAAAGTATTAGTAATTGGTCAGCAGTAAGAGATTTGTGCAGTGCAGTGAATGATTTTTGCTTTTGGCTTCTAACCTTCTTGTAATAGTCTAATTTGTGTGCATTTTCTCAGTTCCAGGGTGCCTCATGGGGGCTTTGCCCATATCATGGGTGGCAGTGGATTGCAAAATTTCACCATTGCTGCTGTGCCATACACTGCAAACCTTTTACCCACATCAAGCACGTGGTATGTCAACTGCTATCACTGAGGGCTCTTCAAACCAAGGCTTTGTCATGTCAGTCACAGTCAAAAGTGTGTTCATTTTGAATAGTTTTCACTAATAGACCAACAAATCCATTAGAGAGTTTGTGGAGGATTCAGCCTCCAACATCAAAGGGATGGATTTTAACCCAGATGTTGTTACACTGTGTTTGCTCATTGTTTATTTCACTCAGCAAAAGGCAGTGAGATCAATAAGGCAGTGAGATCAATAAGGCAGTGCTCAAGTTCAGTTATTGTGTTGCAGTTTCCTGAAGTGAAAAAAAATGCTTCATTTCCTGCAATCCATGAGAATGCTTCGTGGTGCTGGAATGCAGCAGGGCTTTGTTTTCTTCCCTAAGCGTGCTGCCTTTGGGTTTTTCCTTCAGAAAGCTTCCCTGGTGAGTGCTGACCTGTGGTGTGGCTTTTTTTTTCCTGTTCTTTGCAGTATCAACATGCTCAAGTTACCTGAATACCCAAGTAAAGAAATCCTGAAGGACAGGCTTCTGGTGGCTTTGCACTGCGGGAGCTACGGTTACACCATGGCGTAACGGAGTCCTTAAAGCTCATCTGACCACTCGTGTGCAATTCCAAGTGGCAGAAGCAATTTTGAAGCTGTCAGTAGGAAAGCAGCTTAGATGCTGTGGCCCATTGGCAGGGCTGGGCTTCAGAATTCCTACAGGATCATCAACTTCTCCATTATAGGTTGTCAGAGTAGCTTTGACAGTGTCACACGACAGCCTCCTCAGCAGGCTGCGTTTTCAGGTTTGAAGATGACAGCTCTGCATGGAAATCAGTTCCCATGCTTTTGGTTCTTCCTTCAGCCTAAATTGGGAAGTTTGTTGGGATCTCTTCCCATGGTTTACCTTTTGGACTTTTTCTTTCAGCTGTGTGGTTGAATGACACCTGCCTTTGAGTTCACTTTGCAGACTGCTGAGGGGCAGCCTTGGGTTTTATGCCTTGTGGCAGGGGAAAGTGCCATTTATTTTTGCAGAGAACACTACAGGAAGTTCACTTTGGATATACTGTACAGGAAGACAGAGCTGATGTATTTTCCATTCATTTGCATAGCAACAAAGAGAACATTTTCTAACTTTTTAGCCTTTTAATGTACATAGGATGTAAAGGTGAGACTCTTGCCAGCAGGAGAAACAACAGAAGAAGTTCCTATCTAATTTCTATTAGAATTTACACTATATTCTACTGAAATATTTCAAGTATTTGTGACTTTATAGGCTACTTGCAGCTTAGAATTTGTAAATATTATTTAAGATCTCTAGCCATTTGTTCTGAATGCCTTTATTCTTTCCCTGACATAATTGGATGTTCAGAAGGTATTATTAAATTGTAATATTTTTTACCAGAATCTGAGCAGTTTGTTACATGTTTGTGAGAGCTTTTCTGGCCTTCTCTGATTCGTTATTTTTTTTCCTCCTCCAGGATTTTCATAGAATCATAGAATCAAACAGGTTGGAGGAGACCTCCAAGCTCATTCAGTTCAACCTAGCACCCAGCCCTAGACAATCAACCAGACCATGGCACGAAGTGCCCCAGCCAGGCTTGGCTTCAACACCTCCAGGCACAGCGACTCCACCACCTCCCTGGGCAGCCCATTCCAATGCCAATCACTCTCTCTGACAACAACTTCCTCCTAACATCCAGCCTAGACCTCCCCTGGCACAGCTTGAGACTCTGTCCCCTTCTTCTGTTGCTGCTTGCCTGGCAGCAGAGCCCAACCCCACCTGGCTACAGCCTCCCTTCAGGTAGTTGTAGACAGCAATGAGATCTGTCTGCATCACCTCCCTGGACAACCTCTTCCAACACCTGACCAAGTGGCATGTCTCACACAAATACCTTTAGTATTGTCATCTTTGGACCAAGCACCACTCCCTGGAGAGGTCAAAATCAGTGTCCCAAACCACTTTCCTGGAGTAAGGCATGATGAAAATAGAAAATGGGAAGAGGGTTTTTGCTGCAGGACTCTTGGTAGAGCAGCAGCCTCATTATTGCTTGTTTGGAACAGGTTGGTTTTATAGAATCATAGAAAGATTTAGGTTGGAAGGGACCTCAAAGATCATCCAGTTCCAACCCCCTGCCATAGGCAGGGACACCTCCTGCTGGAACAGGTTGCTCAAGGCCTCATCCAGCCTGGCCTTGAACACCTCCAGGGACACCTCCTGCTAGAACAGGTTGCTCAAGGCCTCATCCAGCCTGGCCTTGAACGCCTCCAGGGAGGTTGTGGAGCACAGAAGCACAGAATGTGATCAAAGATCACATTCTGTGCTTCTGTGCTCCACAACCTCCCTGGGCAACCTGTGCCAGTGTTTCCCCACTCTCACTGTCAAGAACTTCTTCCTAACACCTAGTTTCAATCTCCCCTCTGCCAGTTTAAACCCATTCCTCCTCATCCTGTCATTACAAGACCTTGTCAATAATCCCTCCCCAGCCTTCTTGCAGGCTCCCTTCAGATACAGGAAGGTCACTCCAAGGTCCTGCTGAAGCTCTAACCAGTCCTGTCTGCTGCATTTAGCCACATGAAGTGTGCAGGGTTTAATTCTTGGGTGGATAAACTCTTTTCAGGACACCTGTACCCTGCCAGCACTGGGATATGAAGGGCCTATGGAGAAAGTGTGACTTAATATAGCTTATGGTTTAGGGTGATTAATTAGTTGATATTTGTGTTCTCCCACTGTGCCAGAACAGGGCAGGGTGAGTGTTTTATCTGGGCAAGAGCAGAGCAGATGCCTTGTCAGATCATAGATCATGAGTGCTCATTAACTTTTATTATCTTTATGAAATGTTAGATGGCAGAGCCTAGGTTTGGATGCCTGAAAATGTGGCCTGCATCTGATGTTGCAAAACCATTAAAGCCATGGAGTGTGAAATGCAGTCTAATGGCTCCTACTGTACGCTCCATAGGCAGTAGGGTTGGAAATGGAATTGGAGGGAAGAGAGACTTGGCTTGAATCTTTCAGACAGTTGGAGACTTCCACATGGGCAACAATGAAAATAGTAGGACTTCCTGAAATTCAGCAAGGCCAAGTTTAAGGTCCTGCATCTGGGTGCAATCCCAAGCACAACTCCAGGCTGGGTGGGGAATGGCTGAGGGCAGCCCTGAGGAGAAGGACATAGGAGTCTGGGCTGATGAAAAGCTCAGCAGGAGCCTGCAGTGTGAATGCAGCCCAGACAGCAACCCTGTGCTGGGCTGCAGCAAGAGCAGTGTGGGCAGCAGGGCAAGGGAGGGGATTCTGCCCCTTTGCTCTGCTCTCTTCAGACCCCACCTGGAGTACTGTGTGCAGTTCTGGAGCCCCCAACACAAGAAGGACATGGAACTGTTGGAGCCAGTCCAGAGGAGGCCACCAAGATGCTGGGAGGGCTGCAACAGCTCTGCTCTGAGGACAGGCTGAGAGAGTTGGGGCTCTGCAGTCTGGAGAGGAGAAGGCTTTGAGGAGACTTCACAGTGGCCTTCCAGTATCTGAAGGTGGCTCCAGGAGGGCTGTGGAGGGACTATTGACAAGGTCTGGTAATGACAGGACAAGGGGGGATGGGTTTGAACTGGCAGAGGGGAGATTTAACCTGGATGTTAGGAAAGGATTCTTTGCAGTGAGGGTGGTGAGACACTGGCACAGGTTGCCCAAGGAGGTTATGGATGCTTCCTCCCTGGAGGTGTTCAAGGCCAGATTGGTGGGGGGTTGGAACTGGCTGAGCTTTGAGGTCCGTTCCAAACTCAACCATTCTATGATCTTTTCCCAGACACCCAGGAACAGAACAAGAGGACACAGTCTCAAGCTGTGCCAGGGCAGGGTCAGGCTGGATCTTGGGAAGAAGTTCTTCATAGCAAGAGTGATTGGCATTGGAATGGACTGCCTGGGGAGGTGGTGGAGTTGCAACCCTTTAGATGTTTAAGAGGAGGCTGGATGAGGCACTTAGTGCCATGGGTTAGTTGATGAGAAGGGTTAGGTGATAGGTTGGGCTTGATGATCTCAGAGGTCTTTTCCAGCCTGGTTGATTGTGTGATCTCTGCTTTGGCAGCATCTGGGCCCTTTAGTTAGGAGAATAAACTCAAAATTGTGGGTTTAATTTCTTTGGAGTCTGATGAGCTGATCCAGCTCTGCAAGTGCAGTGCAGGAGTGCTCAGAAGAGCCTTGCTCTTCCCCTTCCAGCTCTGGCTGTCTTCATGACATCCAGCCTGAGTTTACTGTGCACAGAGCAAGGAAGGGCAAAGAAGATTGCTCGGAAGGCTCTTCTGAAGCTTTGGAATAAACAGCTAACCCCCTTGTTTGCCCCTCAGGGTATGCAGGCAGACAATCCTCTGTCGCTGTTCCTCCAAGGCTGGACAGGTAGGTGATTTTTCCACAGGTGCTTCTGTGGTGCTCAGGACTTGAGTGTAGAAGTGGAACCAAGCCACGGCCGTTCCTTTCTGACACGCAGTGTGTTGCTTTCCCTCGTGAGGAATGCAGCCTTTGCAGTTCTGCTCCCTGCTCACAAGAGGTCCTGTGATGTTCAGGCACTGGAAGCTTTTTGCTGGCCCTGGCCTGCCATCATCCCTGCCAGTAGTCTCTGCCAGCCAGGTCTGTGTGGCTGAAAAACAGAACCCAGAGCTGCCTCAGTCATCAGCACCTTATTATTACTGTTGTTTTTAAATGGTTGAATCTAAAGGAACGGATCAGAAAAGGTTGTGGAATCTGTGTCTCTGGAGACACTCAAAGCCCACCTGGGCGAGTTCCTGCTGTTCCTAAGCCAGTCCTGCAGAAGTATATTTAACTGTGACTGCCTCCAGAGAGTGAAAATCCTGTTGGATGGAGAAGTGTGTTTCTAAAACACAGATCACAGCCTCCATCAGCTGTATGATTATCTGTAGGAATTCTGGCTGTAAACAGATGTTCTTCCTTGAAAAGTACTTATCTCTCCAGCTCCACAATCCCTGAGGAGGTTTAATCTAGTTGATTTAAAGCTTTGATTCTTAGCATCAGTTTAGGAGTTGGCCAATTTAACTTCTTAACTGGAAAAATGCTCTTCTGTAGATGTTTTTGGTAACTCCAGCTGCATACAAACGGCAGCTGCGTACAGAAGCTGCTTCTTTGTCCATGGTTCCAACAGCTCAGCTGAAAACCCTCCCACTGTTTCACAATGAAGGTAAGGAAAATACAAATGTGCATGCAAAATCCCCAGCTACTGGGCTGAAAAGTGGAATCTTGCTTTATTTCATCTGTGCAGGCTGGGCAGTGCCAGGCTGGAGAGCAGCCCTGAGAAGAGGGACCTGGGGGTGCTCCTGGACGAGAAGCTCAACAGGAGCCAGCAGTGTGCACTTGCAGCCCAGAAAGCCAAGCAGAGCCTGGGCTGCAGCAGGAGAATTGTGGCCAGCAGGGCCAGGGAGGTGATTCTCCCCCTCTGCTCTGCTCTGCTCTGCTGAGACCCCACCTGGAGTACTGCATCCAGCTCTGGAGCCCCTGGGACAAGAAGGATGTGGAGATGCTGGAGTGTGTCCAGAGCAGGGCCAGGAGGATGCTCAGAGGGCTGCAGCAGCTCTGCTGTGAGCACAGACTGAAAGAGTTGGGGCTGTGCAGGCTGGAGAAGAGGAGGCTCCCAGGGGACCTTCTTGTGGCCTTCCAGGATCTGAACAGGGCTACAAAAAAGCCTGGAAGGGACTTTTCAGGCTGTCAGGGAGTGCCAGGACTGGGGGAGGAATGGAGCAAAGCTGGAGGTGAGGAGAGTCAGCCTGGACATGAGGAGGAAGTTGTTGAGCATGAGAGTGGTGAGAGGCTGGAATGGGTTGCCCAGGGAGGTGGCTGAGGCCCCATGGCTGGAGGTGTTTCAGGCCAGGCTGCATGAGGCTGTGGGCAGCCTGATCTAGGGTAGGGTGTCCCTGGGCATGGCAGGGGGGTTGGGACTGGCTGCTCCTTGTGGTCCCTTCCAACCCTGACTGATTCTGTGATTCTAGGTGTCACCCAGTTAGCAGCACTGACAGAGGAAAGCAGAATCTGCACAGCCTGTATGAAGCACTCTGCATGTGGCATTTTGCTGTAGCAGTATGAATAATCCTGGATTTTCTATGTGTGTGTAGATCAATACACAATCACAGAGCTGTTTTGCTTGGAAAAACCCTCTAAGGTCATAGGGCTCAGTTGAATCACAGAGCTGTTGCACTTGGAAAAGACCTTCAGTATCATTGAGTCCAACCCTCAACCCAACACCACCATGCCCACTAAGCCATGGCCCCTAGTGCCCTGTCCATGCATTTCTTGAACTCCTGCAGGCATGGTGACTCCACCACCTCCCTGGGCAGCCTGTGCCAATTCCTGAGCACTCTTGTATGAAAGATATTTTTCCTGGTATCCAACCTAAACCTCCCCTGGCACAATTTCAGGCTGCTGCTTCTCCTATCACCTAATATTAGAAGGAAAGGACCAACTCTCACCTCCCTCCAACCTCTTCTTAGGGAGCTGTGGAGAGCACTGAGGTCTCCCCTCAGCCTCCTTTGTCTAAGATACAATTAAAACCTTTGGGGATATAAAATGTTTGTGTCTCATATATGTATGTTTTGGCATTTTATGCTCCCATCTATGTTTAGAGTTATATATAGCATAAAATGAACATATTGATTGGCCAGGGCTGGGTGCTAGGTTGGACTGGATGATCTTGGAGGTCTCTTCCAACCTGGTTGGTTCTATGATTATATATATATATATGTACATGTTGGCATTTCATGTTTCCATGTCTATTTATTGTTCTGTGTGATATAAAATGGATACTACAGAGAACAAGAAATCATCTTTCAAAACCTGAAAGGCTGTCTTGGGAAAAACTCCTTGTTCCTCACTCTTCAACATCTGTATCACATCCTGTAAGCTTGTGGGAGGGATAAAAGATGCTAAACACAGATCCCTCTGCCTGCCTGCTAAGAATGGAACAGGATCATCTCTTTCCTCTTTACCCCAGTTCACATTTATCCATCTCTTCGTGAATCAGATGTGTTCTTCACAGAATCACAGAGTATCAGGGGCTGGAAGGGACCTCCAAAGCTCATCCAGACCAACCCCCCTGCCAGAGCAGGATCTCTTAGACCAGATCACACAGGAACACAACCAGGCAGGTTTTGAATATCTCCAGAGAGGGAGACTCCACAACCCCCCTGGGCAGCCTGTTCCAGGGCTCTGTCACCCCCACAGGGAAAAAATTTCTCCTCATGTTTCCACAAAGATTACTGTGCCTCAGCTCCCACCCATTGCCCCTTGTGCTGGCACTGGCATCACCCAGCAGAGCCTCAGCTCCCACCCATTGCCCCTTGTGCTGGCACTGGCATCACCCAGCAGA